>PVJH01003513.1:0-140923 GCA_004026705.1 Nesogale talazaci
AAAGGCGACAAACTACAAACCCCAGGCAACAAACTGCAACAGAGTTCAGGCATATTCGGCCTGTAGCCAAGTCAAGCATGTCTGGGCCGGAGGGCTCCTGACAGGTCCCCCTTTTTAATTTTTTCAAGTAATGTCCTCCCGGGTATGCTCATCTTCCTGATATGCTCTCTGATGACAAGTGTGTGCATAAGCAAATGTGGTGAAGTAAAGTGATGGTGCCTAGCTATCAAAAGATATAGCATCTGGAGTCTTAAAGGTTTGAAAATATAGTAGCAGCCATCTAGCTCAGAAGCAACAAAGCCTACATGGAAGGAGCACACCAGCCTGTGTGACAACAAGACAATGAGGTGTCAACAGGATCCAGTATCAGGCATCAAATAACTAAAAATTATATCATTATAAATGATGGGGAGAAAAGGTTGGGGACCCAAAATCCATCAATAGGTAAGGCAACAGCCTCTTACAGAGGGGTTGTTGAGAGAAGATGAGCCAGTCAAGGTACAGTGTAGCAACAATGAAACTTCTCCAGTTCTTAAATACTTCCTTCCACCCATTATCATGATCCCAATTCTACCTAACAAATCCAGCTAGACCAGGAGATATACAGTGGCACCAGAAACAGGGCTAATTCAGGACAGATGATCCTTTCAGCTGCCAGGAGGGTGGAGGGAAGGTAGAGTAGAAAGCGGGAACCTACTGTAGGGATCTACATATCACCTCCTCTCTGCGGTATGGACAACTGGGGAAGTAGGTGAAGGGACACAATGGGCAGTGTATGATGACAAAATAGTAACAATTTGTAAAATTCTTAAGGGTTCATGAGGGAGGGGGAGTGAGGAGGGAAGGGGAAGATGGGGATCTGGTACTGGGTGCCTAGGTGGAAGGAGGATGTTTTGAGAATAATGATGGCAATAAATGTGCAAATGTGGTCTGCATACAATTGATGTATGTATTGCTAGTGATAGGAGCTGTATGAGCCCCCAATAAAATGATTGAAAAAAGAGTTTTTAGTGAGATCCCAAGTAAAAGTGTTTTGGCAACCTATGATGGCAACATATGTACAAATATGCTTGATACAATTGATGTATGAAATGTTATAAGATCTGTAAGAGCCCCCAATAAAATGACTTAAAATAATTACATTGAGAAAAGAGTACTTCCAAATATATCCTGAAGTTCAACACTGTCCATGATAGGACAACATACATAAGTTTATAAGGAAGAACAATTGTTACCACTTTATGATGTTGCCAAAGTATTGAGAATGTACAATAGATATCTGGAAGAATGTAAACTCAGAAAGAACTGAATGAAATACAGAGAAAATTCTACTTAGAAGCAAAATTGGTGAGACTTCATCTTGAGTGTATTGGAAACCTTAGCACGAGGGACAAAACCCTCAAGAAGGGAATCACTCTTGGCTGAGTATTAGAGACAAATAGGAATACACCCTACAAATAGAGACAAACTGGATTAATACAACGAATGCCACATTGACTCAAAAGATGCAACGATGGTGAGGATGGCACAGAAACAATGGGGTAGTGCTTTGATTTTGTTGGACATTGGGTTGGTCCTAGTCAGAACTCATTTGAAAGTACCTAACAGCAAGCACATCAAAATTTCTATTGCATCCTCCTCTTCTTTTTTCTTTCTTCCACTACTTAATTAGCATACATCATTAGATGAAAATGTTCCATATTGCTTTCTCTCTCCCTCAATAAAATGGACTTGATCTGGACTAGACAAGGATGTTTTCTTATTATATGATTACTCTTTATATAAAGCTCATTTTATACATATATGAGTGTCTCTATGAACAAAACTATGATGAAGACTCATATGAGAGACCCAAGAACTAGATGGAACAACCAAGAATTTTAGTGAGGAAGTGATGCTTGAGCAGAGGTACAAAGAATGAGAATTAACTGGGTAGTTGATTAGATAGGAAAAAGTCATGGCATACGCAAAGGGGTCAGCCTGTGAGAAGAAAAGGAAAGTGGGGAATCATTATGTCTGAAAGAAGGCCAGACTGGCTACAATACGGAAGATAAAATCCACTGCCACTGAGTTGAGGCAGAAGTTTTTAGTTGGGTTTATGAAGATGTGCATTTTTAACAGAACTGATAGTTTCATCTTACCCTAAAAAGCAGTTGGCAGGTTTCCCCTCATGGTTAGCATTCCAATACTTATCGGATTACAACAGGTATATGGTGTCCAATCACCTGGAAGCTTACTGGCTTAAAATAAGAACATTTCTCTTGTTCATGGATCTGCATTTGGGCTCAGCAGGGAAAGCTTGTCTTGTCTCCATGTGGCACCATCTGGATGACTTGAAGGTGTGACTTGAAAGCTGGAGGCTGGAAGCATCACTCACCTGTCCATTGTGCATCAGGGCTGCCAGCAGAGAGCTCAGCTGGGGCTGTCAGCTGGAACACATCCATGTGGCCTCGACTTATGTCTGCTTGGAGTTTCCCCAGCATGATGGCTGGCTTTTGACAGTGAGTAATCAAGAGATCAAGGTAAAAGTGCCTGGCATTTTATAGTCTATCAATATATTAACAACAATACATTGATTAAGTTGGCCCCCTAACTGGTATAGTTTCATGGGAATGGTGTATGTGTGAGAGGAGAAGAATGGGGGTTTCATAAAGTTTTTGGAAAAATGGAATGAAAAATGAATGGAATCTTTCCAAGTGCTTTTTGAAATCCGCTCTTTTAATGTATGATTCAATGAGAAGGTGAGCATAATATTATAATAACTGCTTATAGGATGAGAAATGCCATGGCATTCATGTCACAATGGGGTTGGAGAGAGAAAAAGAAACTAGATGGGCTGAGACATTTCTATTAAAAAGGAATGTCTTACTCAAAAATGGAGGAAGATAGTATATACTTTGAAATGACTACTTTGGTTGCAAAGTAAAGATGTAAAGAGATAAAGAATTTTGAATATTTTCTAGAAGAAAAGTCATCCAGGATTCCTGGAAGACCAACTATGCAGATGGAGGAAGAATGAAATGATAGCAAATTCTCTTTTTTCCATTCATGTACTCTAGACTCAATTAGCCTTTAGATGATAGAACTCTAGATCATTTTAGATGAAAAGTGAGAGCATCCTTTCCATCCATTCATTTGTACTCTTACGTAGCCACAATCATCACTGTCTTGGAATAAGTATAGCCATAATGCTCCCTAGAGACATAGATGGTGAGACTTCACCTGATATACTTTGGAACATGCTGTCAGGAGAGACCAGTCTCTGGAGAACATACTTGGTAAAGTAGAAAGGCATTGGAAAGGAAGATGGTCCTCACCAAGAAGACATGACATGGTGACTGCAATAATGCGCTTAAAGAGAAGCAAAGCTGAGGCTGCCTCAGCAGGAAGTGGTATTTTCTTCCGTTGTACAGACAGCTGCTGTGTGTCAGAACATACTCAATGGCACCTGCCAACACCAACCATCCCTCATTCCAGGGCAAGAGTCCAAAACCTCAGCCATTTTCTTTCCCATATCGACTTCAAGAGGTTTTCCACCTCGGCTAAGAAAACACTGCTCATTTTTGTTCTGTCATCACATTGTTGTCTCATAATAAAACAACCCTGTAGGGAATTTATTGTCAAAATGCGTAACTCTGTGGAACATAATAAAAAGAGATATCTGTGGGCATTTTACAGGAGTAAATCGAGGAGTAGTGTACTAAGGTTCCAATGTGCATGGATTTATCCCAAACAAAATGTGTTTAAATATGTATCCATGCTTAGTGTCTAGCTACAGACAAGTTCTCTCATTAATTCATGTTTGCTGATCACATTAAGATGACTTTACAGAAGGGGCTGATCCCCGGTGGCATAAGTGGTTGAGTGCAGGACTGTGGTCCACGGGTTTGGCAGTTTATATCCAGCAGTGGCTCTCAGGAGTAGCACTGGGTAGTGCCTATGATCATCAGAGGCAGTGATGTCCCCCCCAAAAAACAAACAGTCAAACAAGCAAACAAACAAACATATAAACAAAAGATGAATTTACAGAAAAAAGAACCATTAAGAATGGCTTCTGAGGGTCGCAACTAGATCAGTTAAATAAGGCTTAGAAGACCACTTAGAAGGTTATGGCAACTGACTTGGAGGAGAGAGGGAATTCCAAGAGATCATGTTGACAGATGCTTCCCAAAGTACACAGGTTAATCATTTTGGAAAGATGTGTTAAGGAAATGGAAAATGGTGATGAAAAGTCTAGGGATGCTGAACTTTCTTTTTTCATCAGACAATGTCCCTGCTCATTCTTGAAGGGTGACAGGAGTTCTCTTAAGAGAATGCTGTGGGGAGCCATTAACCTACTCACCCTGGAGGCTGAAACTTGTCCCTGCAGACTTTTTGTTCCCTAATCTCAAAGAACATCTTAAAAGAACAGGATTTGTGTTCTTTAAGGATGCCCGAACTGCTGTTTTAATCTGGTTTAAATGGAAGAGCACAGGACTCTTCAGGGAAGGGCTGTGAGGTGGGAAAAAGCCCAATATGGTCTTGAGGAGCATATATAGGTAGCATACATCTAATAGGTTCACATTTTGTTACTTTTAATAACAACTGCCTGTGCTCTAATAATACTACTTTTGGACTTATCTTTGTTATTGTTGCTCTAGGTGCCATCAAGTTAATTTCAACTGATCGAGACTCCATAGGCAACAGAGAGCCTCTATCTTGTATTGGAGTTCAATGTTGCAACCACGTTTCAGCCCATCTCCTTGACCATTTCCCTTTTTTGTGTTGACCTTCCACAATACCAAGCATGAAGATCTTTTCCAGAGACTGATCTTTCCTGAAAACATGTCCCAAATATGAGGGAGAGAGTGTTTCCGATTTCTCCTAAGGAACATTCTCATTGTACTACTAAGACAGATTTGTTGCTTCCTCTAGTAGTCCAGAGTGCTTTAAAAATCATTTGCCAAAACCTTGAAAAAATGCATCAGTAAATTTCTTCTGTGAGTTTCCTTATAAACTTCCAAATTTACCATGCACATGAAACAATTGAAAATAGCACAGTTTGGGTTACACAAACCTTGGTCTTCAAAGTGATGCCTTGGCTCTTCAATATTATAGGGAGATCTTGTGCAGTAGACTGGTCCAATGCAATACTGCTACTTCTATGAACACTGACTATGGATTCAAGCACAATAAATCCTTAACAACGTCAATCTCCTCTCCTTTTATCATCATGGTATTCATTGGTCCATTTGTCAGGCTTTTAATTTTCGTTACATTGAATTGGAATCCATCTGGATACTTTCATATTTCTATTTGAATACCATTAAATGTTTTAATGGTTCCAGTCATAGAGATTACTGATTCATTAATAAGTAAAACAAGCACCGCATGGGGAAGAAAGGTCTTCCCTTAATTGAAACGACAGTCAAATCTTGGATAAAGTGTGCACAAGAGTTATATTTTTCATATTAAAATTAAAATTATTTAGAATATAGCATGAAAAGGATTCCTAGGTTCCATAGAAAATGTAAATGAATAATGGCATTTTCAAATCCCAGTAGTATCATTATCTTTTTTCTGCTGCAAGGCAAATATGACTGAATATCTTAAACAATCAGATCCTAAGGACAATGGTAATTGTAAATCACAAATTGATCTCTGCTCCCCATAAATCATTCTTCCAAAAATATAAAATAACTGAGGGATATTCAGTAATATGAACACAGAGTGGATGATGGAGAAAACTGAACTGTGGAGTGAATTGAATATTAGACAATCTTTTTGTTTAGTATCACTAATATTTATTTGGAATATATATATATATATATATACACACACAACATACATTCACCTACACATATAATGCAGACTGCTTTTTTGAGAGATAAAGTACAGTTACAATAACAGTAAAACAAGAGAACAGTTGTAGTAAAATATAATTCAAAAGTCTATAATTTAACTGGAAATAAAAAAACAAATAATGTAATAAGAAATTCAAACTATCTATGTAATATGATTGTTTTTGCTTTTTAGTCCATAAAACCAAAAATAATTGTTACCCAGTTCTTTGTAAAGAAGCATTTGCTGAACTTTGATCTAGAGAAATATTTCCTTTAGATAATTTCTTCTTTTTTCCTCCTTTTATAAAAATAAATGTGTTCATTTTTATAGACACAGGGATTTCTCTATTTCTCTGTTCCAGGGTATTTGCTAAGGCTTTCCCATGGTGTTTCCCATTACATGTTCATCATCACATTCTATTTTAGGTAGATACTGTTATGATCTTGGTTGCGTGGGGAAAGAAACCTTGGGCTAGAGGGTCACCGATAGCCTGAGAGAGATGCCACTCTTCCAATACTGAGCTCTCACTCTCTTTCAGTTTTGCCTTCATCTGGCAGTTCTTCTGTAGAAAATATAAGACACAGAAACAAATCAAGCTAGGTAGGAAAAAATAAATGAACAAATCCATAAAAATGGGAACTTAGAAACCCGTAGCTGAGAGAAGCACAATCAACATTTATATGAACAAGCCATGACTCAGAAAAATGAAAGGAAGATAAGGTGAGAGCTGCCATAAAAGTTCAGGGGACAACGGATGTCATCCTGACCCTCAGCATAGAGCCTACAGTGTAGCCCTCCTTCCCAGTGCCATTGCATTCAGAATAGCCCTTCTCAGATAAGGTGTCAGCAAAGATGACATGCATATTATTGGGAATGATATAGAATCAAATGTGAATTTGGATATTCTGTAGAAAATTATTATTATTATTGATTTCCTCATACAAATTATTATAACAAAAGTTCATGAGATTGCTTGTAATAAATGAATGCTGTGAAGAGTGATTACTAATCTTAATATTGGAAAAGAAACAGTAAAGTTAAAACCAGTGTGAAGCAAGACATTGAAAAATTACCAAAATCATTCAGAATATTCAGAATTCTAAATATTTCTGAACTTCTAAGTCTGCATTTTTAAAGATGGGGACAAGCATTAAAAATGAAAATTGTTTATAGATTGGACATAAAAATGTTCATCCTGAGTCATAAATTATAAGATATATCTATCTCTATCAATCTATATGTATATATGAATACATGCATATATGTATGTATGTGTCTGTCAATCTATCTGTCATCTATCTATCTATATGTGTGTATCTGTCTATCTCTATTGAACACTGGCAGTGTTGTGGATTTAAAGTTGGGCTGAGAAACACAAAGTTACCAGTTCAAATCCAGTATCTGCTCTAAGCAAGAATGATGAAACTGTTTCCATAAAGATTTAGTCTTGGTAACTCTACAATATATATGGAATATAATGAGTCAGAATCCACTCAGTGACAGTATGTAGGAAATATATATATGGGTATATATATTTATAACACACATGCATATCATGGGTATATATGTGTCAGAGAGAAATGCAAAGGATTTCAAAAAGTCTGTTGGGAAATACTGTTATCTTTACATTTATTTTTCTTTCCAAAAACATTTTGAAGCCTGTTCATTTGTGCATATTATGAATATCTATTCATGTATATATAGTATATATTTACATACATAATACAACTTAAAAATTTGGATTAAAAATTGGACCATGGTATCTTATTAAATTCAGGCTCACTGCCAAGTTGATTCTGACTCATAGTGATTCTTTTTTGTATGTTTTGGTTTTATTTGTTTGTTTGTTTGTTTTTGGGAGGGGGGCATCACTGCCTCTGGTGGTCATGGGAGCTATCCAGCGCTGCTCCTGAGAGATTCCACTGGATTTGAACCACCAAGCCCGCTGGCTGCAGTCCCGCACTCAACCACTTATGCCACCAGGGCTCAGCCCTGTCATAGTGATTCTATAGGATAGTATTGAACTTTACCTGTGAGTTTCCAAGACAGTGACGGTTTATCGGAGTAGAAAGCCACATCTCCCTCCCATGGAGCCATGAGTGAATTTGAACTACTCACCGCGTGGGTAGCAGCCTAACACATAACCCGGTATACCACCAGGGATTCTCAGTATCTTAACAGGAAAGTATATATCAATAAAAAATGTCCTATGTGCTCTCATAAAAGTGTCCTATGTGCCCGGATTACCGGGCATTAACGTGAGTTTGTTTCTTTCCATATGATTCCTCTTCATTGCTTTCCAAATCCATTTGTGTAGAAAGCAGCCATTAAGAAGAAAAAGCACCATGCTAGGTGAGTAACCTGGGAAGTATGTAAAGGATAGCCTTAAGTATGAAAATTTTGTATCCTAATTGCACAAGAAACATTCAGATAATTTAAAACTTTTACTTCAAGAAAGATAGGTATTTCTTCTTCTTTTAATTAAAGAAGCTGCTCATTGGAACTATGGTCAAAGGGATACAGCTTTTATGTCAGAATCTTTTTGTCCATACTGAGGGGCTACAGTACTTCATACTGAACTACCGGAGAGGGTTATGACTCTTTAACATGCAGAAGTTGTTATTGCACAATTGTATTTCTAGGATGATGGCTACTTAAAATGGGGTGACTCACCTTCAGAATATACCAGATAATTACCTGGTTTTTCCTAGTGCAATGAGATATTAATTATGGAAGCTAATTAGTGACCTGTTTGAAGAAGGCCTGATCATATGGGTTTTCATTTATGGATGCTTCTGTTCTCTGTATGCAATGCGGAGAAAACCTTCCAGCGACCATGATTACTGCTGGTATTTCATTTTTATTGCTTTTCCCATTCAAAGAGAAACCACAGAAAGTCAACACAGTAGTTAATTTACCTTAGCAAACTGGAAAATGCAAGATAATATTCTTTCCTTATGAGTTAGAAACTACTCAGGAAGATAAGTACAAGTTCTAAAAGTTTACTGTGGCATCTAAATAGCAATTCCGATGTACTGTGAAAACATAATGCATTAAACCCATAAGACAATCAAAAGTTAAGGCATACAGTGTAAAATTCTCTCAGATCACATCCTGGCAGATTTTTCTCTGACATTTTTTTGTGTAACATTTCCCTAGCTCAATTTAAAACGTGATTTGATGGCCAATATATTTTCCTTGTTTACTCTGACAATGGAGGGAATAGACATAGTTTGAAATGGAACACAGATACACTAGTCCTCTCTCTCTCTCTCTCTCTCTCTCTCTCTCTCTCTCTCTCTCTCTCGCCTTTCTCCTGAGTCTGGACCCTGCTGCTCTATTAATCAGAATTTGTCTAGCTACCCGCCTCCTGGTGTAGTTACTAGTTCTGTTGCAAGTTGTTGTTTGCGGCTGTGAAGTCGAATCACCTTATGGTGACTTCATATACAACAGAATAATATGCTACCACATGCTGGTGTCATCCTTAAAATTGTTATCAAGTCCCTCTTTGTGGCCATTGTGTCAATCACTCTCACAAGGTCTCCCACACTTTACTTCAGCAAATGTGAAGTTCTTTTCCAGCAACTGTCCCCTTCTGATGGCAAGTCTAAAGTAGCGGCATGACTATCAACCAAACCCACTACCTGTCTACTATGTCTCAGAGCCACTCCAAATGCAGGGTGGAACTGTACCAAATGGTTTCCAAGAATATAATCCTTTTTGAAACAGACTATCACATACTCCTCTCAGGCAGCAGTTGGTGGGCTCAAACTCAACTTCACACCAGCAGCTGGACTGATCACTACACCATTATTCGACCAAAAATTCTTGATATAATTCTCTCTAAACTACTTGTCCTAAGACAGACTCAATCATTACCTCTTCTATTACAGAATCTGAACAGCCAATTACAGCCACCATTAATAACACAGGATTGAACAACAAGAGAACAACAGTGCAGCTCTGGTAAGAATTGAGGTTAAGGATTTTTCCGCTGATATAGTCTATCAGTGAAGCCTTTTACACATGCAGAAAATATAATCCTCCATAGAATTGAATTAGTTCAGATTGTGTTCCAATCTATGAACAGTAAATAGGTGAGCATAGGTAAATCAAAGACCTGAATCCATATAACCCAACCATTCAACAGAAGTTGGGACTGTGAGCAGAAACAAATTTAAGGAAATGTTTGGGAATTTCAGAAGAATTCAGAACCAGAACATTTCAAACCCTGGAAAACAGTTTTTGCATCCTCAATGTTTCTGATCTCTGGTTAATCCTATCTTTAAGAGAGGTGTGAGGGGGTGGGGGGAGGACAAATGTATGAAGGGGGGACTGTAAAGAAATAAAAAATGGAATAATGGCATTTATATATGCAAATACATAATAAAGAGATGAACCACTGTTATATCATTTTGGGCTAAGAGCACAGATGACAACTCAAAAAAGGAAGTCAGAAAATCAGCTAAACTATGAAAGGATTGTGAAAGCAAGTTGAAAGAAAGAGTGCCATCCACGTGATTGTACAGCATATGGGGACTCCCTAGTAAGGTCCCCGAAATCTCCATTTGGAGGAGAAATGCCTAAAAGAGCAGCTGAAGCTCTATTGCACCAGAACAATGACAACAGCAAAGACTGCTTGCTTTGGTTAGCCGGTGAAATTGGTCTTTCCCTTCTTTTTCTTCTATCCTTTCTTATTTTTAAATATATTATTACAAGATATCCTAGCTTATGTTGATTACTATTAAAAGAATACTAGTTGTCATTCTATACTAATTTAGAAATACCCTTTTTAGCTCAATTTTCTTTAAGATTACCTATATGAAAAAAATTGTGAAAGATATCTTTTGTACTTCGATGTATCAAATATTCCCACCTCGTTTCTGTAAACCTATGTCAATTATAACTGCAGATAAAAATAGGTCCTAAGCATTCCCATTTCAGATTACATATTTCCCCAATCCAGACACATGCTGTTTAAATAAATGTAGTCACAAAATGTTAAAATGATTGGCAAATAATTATGAGCTCTTATTTATTTTAGAGTGAATACAAATGAAAGTTAAATGACATTAGGTAAGAGCAAGAGCACCATTGCATATTGATAAAAGGCAGAGTTAGTGATGGAGTTAAGACTCATCAATCACCATGTAACAAAATATTGGATCAAAATAAATTAAGTAAATGCTCTCAGAAAATAAAATGTGACATCAAAACATACTTCTTAGCTTGGACAGATCAAGTAATTCACAATGAAGTTATGGGAGTTTTTGGTAATTTAAAGGGCTGAAATACTTGAATAGAAGCATAAGAGGAAATAAACAAGCATCAATAAACATAAAGTGTTTGAGTAATGTCACCTAACTCTTTTAAAAATGAAAGGCTATCGGCTGCATTCTAAAATATTGTCACATATAGGTATGCACTCCTTACCATGGGATTCAATTGGGACAGAATCAGAACAGTATTGAAGGATGCAAACCCACTTGTATTTTATTCTCTTGTTTCCCATTACTAATGGATACATTCTAAACCCTTCATATTATTCTAAAGATCTTATGGATTATCTGGTACTAAGTCCTTTCTGAAGCATCGGGCCAAGTTATAAGGAAATTGTCAGATGAGAAGGTCTACATCAGGTTTAGGTGGAAAGGATCTGAAAACCAGGTTTGACTGTACTGTATTCAAAAAGAGTAGAGGACTGGTTGGTCTTAAAATACCATAAGTGAATGCCAACTCTGGAGGCTATGTAAATTCAGTTTTGTATTCATGGTCACAATTATATGTACAGCTAATCTATTCAATTTTTGTTATCCTCTCATTAAGTGTGATGCTAGAAATTATGTCTCTGATATATTAAATGCCAGCATGGTCCACCAAAGTAAATAGGCTGTAGACCTTCCAGACCAAAAATGAAGGACAACAGCATCCAGACGGCAAAGAAGGACTCACCTCCCCCCTCTGGAAGGGGGAGACACTGAAAAGCTTATACATAGCTTTGAAATGTTGTCAGATACCAAAGGTCTAATGAATGGGAGCAGAACATTGTCAGAAATAGTGTCTGAAGATGGACACTTCAGGTTGGTGGGTTCTGGAAATGTGATTGAAGAGGAGCTTACTTCTCAGAATGGAACCAACTCTTGTGACTTGAATCAAGTAAAACCTGTGGGGGTGGAACCTTAAGGATCTTCATTTGCTGATGGAACAGGACTCGTGTTAAATAGAAACAGATCCAAACATCTACTAATGATCAGAATATAGAACGTGCAAAGTATGAATCTAGAAAAATTAGAGGTGATCAAAAATGAAATGGATACATAAAGATTGATACCCTAGATATTAGTGAACTGCAATTGATTGGCATTGGCCAATTTGAATTTATAAAACCATATGGGTAACTATGCCACAAATAAGACAATAAAGAGGAATGACCTACCATATAGGACATTACAAAATCAAGCATGAAGTACAATGTCTGTGTTTGGATTATATCCATTCAGCATCAAGAACATCCAGTCAATACAACTAGGATTCAAATTTATGCACCAAATACTATTGCTAATGATGAAGAAATTGCAGAATTCTACTAGTGACTTCAATTTCAAATTGATCAAACATGCAATCAAGATACATTGATAACTACTGGTGATTTGAATGTAAATGTTAGGGGAAAACAGGAAGGAACTGTACTTGGAAAATATGTACTCACTGATAGAAAAAAAAGGTGGCAATCTCATGATAGAATTTTGTGAAACCAAGGACTTGCTCGTAGTAATTATCTTTTTCACAGCACAAAAGATGACTGTACATATAGACTTCTCCAAATGGACTACATAGATATCAAATTGACAATCTATATGGGAAGAGGCTCTGGAGATGTTCAGCAGAAGCAGCTCCAACCAGACATGGATTGGCTGTGTAGCATACCAGCACATGCTCAAATATAAGTTCAGGATAAAGCTGAAGAAAGTTGAAACAACTCCACGTAACCCTAAATATCATCTTGAATCTCTCTCACAGGAATTCTGAGGAAATCTCAAGAACAAAATTAACTCAATGAACACTGTGACTATGACAGAAACCCAATCACATTTCCAGAACCCACCAACCTGAAGGGTTGAAACCTGAGACACTGGGGGAGGACATCAAGACCATCACACTGTTCCTCAATACTTCTCCTTGTACTTGGTTCAAAATCTGTATTTAATATTTATTGAAATACTGGGTGTATACAAAAATGAATCCATGAATGAATGGCAACGACTGCCTGTGGAAACAGTATCATTAGGCATATAATACCACTTAATGATAATACAACACTCACAACATGCACGCAACTCTTTATTAAACAACTGGAGAATGTTCTAGATTCTGTTACTAAGAATATCCCCTTCCCTTCAAATTGGTGCTCACCTTAATTTGCTCCTTTTCCCTGTATTCCTTTTACTTTGTCTATTTTAGAGGTCTGAACCAAGAATTAATGAAGAACTCCTCATTAATGCTGTTGCCTCTCAATGGCTTTGAAAGTAGTACTAAGAGAAATAAGAAACTTCAAAATATTTATATAAAGTAATTGAAAAAAGCATGTATAAAGTTTGTAAGAACCTATGACTTATAAGGGATTTTACCCGAAACAGTGTCTTGTATAGTACATTGGCTCTAATATCTGTGAGATATCCAATGATCTCAAAAGTAGAACTTTCCCTTTACCACTTTAATTTTATATTTCCCTTCTTTTATTAAACTCTAAAAAGACACATCCCCTTTCTCTGTGACTGAAAATCTACAAAAGTACTGTATGAGGAGGTACCCTCCAAACCCAGAACTTTTTAAAGTATACACACACACACACACACATATATATATATATATATATATATATATATATATATATATAACAACATTATCACCTTCAAAGTACCCTCCATTCCACTGAATACATTTGTCAAAACTAAGATTTCATTCTTGAAAACATTTTTCAAACTCATCTGTTGGGAAGGCTGATAGCACCCCCTCATTTTTATCTTCACTTCTACCGTATTGTCAAATCACTGTCATCTTATGTCCTTCACTAGTAGAAACAAAAACAAGTCACACTGAATGAGGTCAGGTGACTAAGGTGCTTGGGGCAAGAGAGGCATGCAGTTTTTTATGTGCCAAAATGGCACACTGATGGCATGTGGGCAGGTGTATTGTGTTGGCAAAACAGGCCTTTTTTTGTAGCACACTGCCACACGATTTTTCAGAACCTCTTAACCTAAAGTTTAATTGACAGTTTGATCTGGTGGAATGAACTCCAAATGCACTACAAGTAGACATTTTCATCCATTTGAGTAGTTGACAGATGTCCAGAATGAGGTTCATCATCAAGTAACATTTCGTTTTTTTTGAAATGAGAAAACCACTCGGACACTGAAGGTTTTTTTTTTTCCCCCATAGTGCTATCCTTGTAAACTCTGTTCAACATCATAAAAAGTTTCTGCAGTATTTTTACTAAGCAGAAAACAAAATTTCACAGCCCTACGTTGTTCTTTTGAACCGACTATCATAAAACACACAGTTCAAGTGAAACTGCTTTCATGAAAAAATTCACCGTGAACAGAGGGAACCTTCCCAAGTGATTCCATTGGATTCACTAACTCGGAGCAAGTTGCTTGATGTTCACATAGCAGGAAAAAATGTGTGCCACAAAATCTTTGCTTCACATATGCATTGTTTTTTTTTAAGCCCCCACCCCGTGTTTACCAGTTTCCTATTAGTCTCTAGATTTTCACAGATTTATAAGAAAATTTATTTAAATTATATATGCTTACGAAAATTGGTGTAGGATATGTGGGAACTACATAGGAAAGATGCATACAGTGACCTCCCTATGTCCATAATTGGGAGCTAGAAGGAAAGTGGTTACTAAATAGAGTTCATGAATGACATAAGTATAGAAAGTAAAAGGGATAACCTGACTTGAACAGTTAAAACTTTGTCAGTTGATACCACCTCTGATGCACGCTGGACTTAATCTTCCTTTCAATATTTTCTATATTTTTGTTTTGTTCATTTTTTTCTTTGTTAATTGGGGTTTATCTCCTAGGGGGTAGAAAAGAGAAACAAATCCATGGAAACACACGTGTGTATAAGGAAGAGATCTATACAAAAGAGTAATTGAACTTTGTCAAACTATCACAACCCAGTCCAGACTAAGTCCATAAATCCAATATTAGCCTATATGTCTGACAGGAACCTACAAATTCCTCTTCAGACTCACAAAGCACATGCAATGGTGGTGAATGTAGAAGACCACAGGCCAGGGGCTGGGAATTCTTGTCAATTCAGTGCTGAAAGGGGTTACCATGTTGATTCTTCACATTTAGGACTTGGATGCATCAGGGTAGGTCCATATGGCTTCTCCTCAGGGATATCTCACAGGGAGTGAACAAAGAGAAAGAATGTTTCCTGCCTCCACGGAGGAAAATCAGGATTTTCCAGAATTCTCAGGAGAAGGCCATGCCCACACAGAGGTCTCATTGGCTATGATCTGATTGAGAGGCTAGATTACACCCCTACATGCTTAATCCTTAAATTGACAATTATAGGCTGAGCCCCGGTGGCGTAGTGGTGGAGTGCGGGACTGCGCCCCATGGGCTTGGTGGTTCAAATCCAGCAGAGGCTCTCCAGGGGCAAGGTTGGGTAGTTCCCACAACCATCAGAGGGCAGTGATGTCCCCTCGCCCCCCCAAATCGACAATTACATAATTACCACGGTGGAGTTTATCTCAGAGGTGTTATATCATTAGAAGTTACCCTCTTGAAATTGTGTTATATGTTTTCTTTGTTTTTTAGTATACGAAAGCAAGTATTGATGAACCTATAAGGACAGCAAGCAGAATAAGGACTTCAGGCAGTGTGTAAAAGGGAGATGATATCAAGGAGTCTGGGAAGCAAGAGATGTTTGGAAGTTGTTTGTGGTAGCAATTGTACAACACCACTTCAAGAGATTGCACTTTGAAAAGAGATAATAGGTGCTTTCACTCACAATCAATAATAGATTTGTTAAGAGGAAAAAAATCTGGTGTAGATATAGAATGAGTCAAAATATTTAAATGACCCTATTTGTTAGAAAGGACCTGGTCATATTTTGCTCCATTGTACATAGGATGTTTCTGAGTCACGACATATAGCAGGGCAGCTGACGACAACTTTCAGCTTATTGCTGACTGACCAGAGACCCTTCTAAGTGCCGGTCACTGACTGTGGAAATGTGGATAGACTGAGCAAGCATGGCCTTCACTAGACTTTAAGTTTTGGAGAAAGGCAGACATTTAGCCAATGACAATCACCATTTTAAGGAGGTGAGTTTGGTTCAGTTCAACAAATGAATTGGCTAAATTGTATGGTCACTTTAGTGGATATATGAAAGCAGAAATGAGCCTGATATCAACAAAGAGAATATGGAAGGTAAATTACCAAACCTCACAAACAGAATACATTTCTTACAGCCAAGAAGCTATGTGCTTTATGTTCTAAGCAAGAATAATTCTTGTGATCAGAAATTCACATTGTCTTTGATGACAAAGAAGTCTTCAAAGGAGAGACCCCCCTGTAAGATCCACTTTTAAAACAACAGGAGTTTCCAGAGTAGACAAAACTGAAGGTGGAGATCAATTCAGGGTTAACCAAAATAGGAGTGGTAAGTACTTAGGGCGAGACAATCATGTTTGTAGAAATTACATTTTCTCAGTATGCAGAGCTTGACTTTATTTAAATAAAAGTTAGTTCTTCTTAAAGTTGTCCTTGTTAAATATTTTGCAACTTTTCCAACCTCTTTATAAACCAACACTATAGAAGTGTTAGTTCCTAACATCTATTCGCCAAATACCAGCTTCCTCGACTCCTCAGTAGAAACACATTACCTTTACTTTATTTTATAATGATTTTTACCCTCTAGTATACTAGAGGAACTCAGGAGCTCTGGTTAAGTGTTGGGATGATAATCATAATTTCAGTGATTCAAAACCACCAGAAGCTCCAATGGAGGGAAGGAGGCTTTCTACACTCTTAAAGATGTATAGCCTTGAAAATCCAATAAGCAGTTCTACTGACTCCATAGAGTTGTTATGGGTTAAAAAAAAAAAGTTGTTATGGTAGAGAATTGGGGTGGTTTACCCTACAGGTAGGATATAATATGTCCCCTAGACAGTGAAGGTGATGTCACTTAAACCTCTTTTCCTTCAGGGCCTTATGGGCCTATTCTTTCCAGGCAGTCAATTAACCATTGAGGTGGCTTCACAGAGGTTGTGACAATGGGTTCAAACAGAACAAGTAATTGTGAGATGACACAGGATAAATTGTATTGTCATAAGATGTCTGTGAGTCAAAATTGAATCTATGGCTTTATAATTAAAATGATTTTGGAAGTGAAAGGATTGTGTCTGCATTAATCGAAAATCTTCTGTAATAAGCATGAGAGACCCTACGCAGAGTAGTTTAAGTAAAAATGAATTCATTGACTCATAAATCCAAGTCTAGAGGCAGAACAGGCTTACATGTGATTGTAATAACAACTTTACCATGGCTGTTATTTTTTCTCTCCAATCGCCATTTCCACTGCTTTACCTCTAAAGCTATTTTAACCAGAAAACATGGCTCAAGAAGAGGGAAAGAGAACTGCTGGCAAGGCTAGCATGCTCTAAGTGGACCCAGAAGTGGAACATCAAATATAAAGTAGAATCCCTTTGGAGTTTCTTTAGTCACACATCCTGCTTACACCAATCATTGTTCCAAAAGTACAGATTGTTTGTAAGGCTTCTCAAGTAAAACTCTCATAGTGGTTTATAGTTCTGCATTGATAACCTTGCCAGGAAGACATAGTGATGAAAGATCATTTCTTTAAAGAAATCAAGCTTCACAAGCAGGCTTCCATTTTACACCTAATCTAGCCCAACTCCTTTCCTGCTACCCAAATGCCAGGTCACTTGTACCCCAGCACCTTCTGAGAAACCTTGAAGGTCAGAGAAGACACAATGTCTACAAGTTGTCTCCTTCATTTTCATCTTGTCCTTGTGTTTGCTTGACTAACAGATCCCCTGGGGAGCATTTTCTAGGGGTGTGTTGAAGCTAGTTAACTTTCTCAACTTCAATTTTAAGATGTACTGGAGCCTTGGCCTTTGGCAACCAGTGATTTTCACACCTTAAGCCCTTAACCCTTGTAGCTGATAATTAATTTCACAGTTACAGCAAAGCTCTATCAACTTCTGATGAAACAATTTGGATATATCTAATACAAAGTGGGCATGAGGTAAGGCAATAGTAATCATTATTTCACAGGTGTTTGTACTTTTCCTATTTTCTTCAGCCTTGTGAATTTATTTACATGACAATTTGAAAATGATATTTGGGCCATAATGGCTTCTAGACTAAATACAGGAGGGGCCTGGGGACTTACAGAGCTGGTAATGGGAAACCCCACTGAGCTAACATTTTGACACTGACTTCTCAGGAGAGGCAGAGAAGAGGAATTGATAGGAAACCGTCACTGAGAAGCCAAAAAAGAAAATGAAAGCCTGCCAAGAACACAAAAGGAGACCTAAAATTGAAGGAGTTAACAACAAGGTGACATGCAAACACCTGAAAATAAAAGTTGGTTGTGATAAGAGTTGTACAAATCCCCAATAAAATGATTTTTTTAAAAAAGAAAGAAAAAGTGAGGAAAACTATATATTAAGAAGCAGCAAAGATTAATTAAGCAAACAAGCTTGGAAAATGACACTCCAATATTGTCCAAAATAAGACAATCTCATAATTATGAATGAGAACTGTTTAGGAAAGAATTTTCAGCAAACAGGGTCTTCTAAACTTATTGGAACTGTAAAACAACCCTTGGTTTTCCCAATTCCTTTTCCATATCTTGTATCTTATTAAAATCCCGCCTCCCACCTTGTGTGAAAATGCAGTAACATTAAAGATGTTTAGTTACATTTTTCCTTAGTCTATTCCCATTTTGCTCATCTCTCTTTAGAGAGTCATCATTTGTAGAGCAACCTCACAGTGCTTCATGCTGAATGGGATTGTTCCCATTGAATCCACACAATACACTTGTGAGGCTGACATGTTTATCTTCCTTCTAGAGAGAGAACCAGAGGCTCTCAGAGGTTAATTAGCTTGTACTTTGTCCTGCAGGCTGCATGTGAAGGGAGAGAGATGAAAGGGAGAGACCAAAGGGAAAGGAAGCTTCCTTTTATTCTGACAATTAAAAGTGTCCATTAAAGTGGCAGTCTGCCCTTTGTGGGGCATAAGCTCCCTTCACTGAAGCCATGAAACCCTGCTGGATGACAAAATCCTGTAAGGGATACTTTTGAGACTCCCTGTCTGGATCACAGTCAGAATATCTGATGTCTGAGACTCTTTCAAATGGAAGAAGAAGATGATGATGATGACAATGATAATTACATGACATCTAGCATATAACTGCTGAATCTTCAATTCAATCTATTTGTCGAAGACAAACACATGTGCATATACACACACATTTCTTTTACAGACTTTTCCATGAAGTCAAACACGAGTTTTGCCTGACAACTAAATAGGTCATTCTGTCTTTTGTACTAAACAGAAGACTGGACAGAGCTGCATTACTGAAAATAATGACAACAGAAACATAAATAATGCCTATGTATTTCTGATAGCTTCATATTTTGTTCCCACCCCCAGTGCTTGCATTCTGCCATCAATGCTTGATTTTTTTTAAAGAAAAATACAAATAATTTATTTTAGAAATGGATAGAAGACATGATTAGACAACTCTCACTAAAGATGATATTTAGGCAACCAACAAACATAGGAAGAAATGCTTGGGATTATTATCGATATGAGAATGCAAATTAAAACAATATTGAGATATCACCTAACACTGGCAATGATAGCAAAATTAATAATGACAACAACAATAACAAAAACAAATCCTGGAGAGGATGGAGGGAGAAAGGAACACTCATACACTGCTGGAGAAGTTGCCACTGGTAGAGCTAATATGAAAAGTTGTATGGCACTTCCTCAAATAAATATGAATAGAAATATTATTTGACCCAGCCATTTCTCTACTAGTATACACCCCACAGAAAAAACAGAACAAGACTAGCTATATACACTCATATAGCAGAGCTATCCACAATAGCAAAGTAATGCTTTCTTTTAGACTCTGATAATATTATGAATAGCAAGTACTAACAATAATTATTTATACTCTAAAGCTCAGTAGTAATGTCCATCTTATAGTATTTCCCATGAGGAAATTGAAGTACAGACATTACGTATTATCACTCCATCATCAGGGCCAGACTGAAAAAAAAAAAAACACTTATCACCTGCATTGGTGGCTCTGAAACTTCAGCAAGCACCAAACGCACTGGAGCAGTCGGTACAATAGAGTATGGGTCCGAAAATAAGTATTTCTGAGTTACGATTCCAACATCCCCACTTTTGTCAGGCTTCCAGGTATGATTAATGCTGCTTATTCAGGGACCGCTCTTTTGAGAACCACTGCACTATAGTACATTGTCCTTTTACTTCTTTCACTCCCATTGCATTAGTGGATGATGGAACACCACTAATCACAGAAATCAGGGAAGATGGTTAAATACTGAACTGTGCTTTCAGGGAAGATGTTCAATGTCTTTGGAAAGCCATCGAAGCTAGATTTTGAAATATCACTGATTTTGACCCATGGACACTGTAAGAGAAAAATGGGTTGGGTCAAGCTGGTGACACAGCAAAATCATCTTATACTGCAGGAGCCTGGAGTGAAACCATAACCGAGGGTTAACTCAGCGTTCAGCAAACTCTTGAGATTGAAGAGCCAATCCTGTCCCTCCTAACAACTTTGAAATCACTCAAGAGCCTTCCATATGTTTTTTTCCAAATACACAAAATGACCATGATCTGAAATAATAACCTTCAAATGTTCCCAACGTTCCTTCAGAGCCACATGTTCACATTGAAAGAGCTGCATGCGGTTCGCAAACCACAGTTTGCCGATCACTGAGTTAGGTTAACAAGTGTTTCACACAGGCTTCTGAGTGAAGAAAGAAGACCAGAATATTTATAGAAAGTCAACAGTCAAAAGAAACAGGTCTGGCTTAGCCATTAAGTTCAAGGTCAAGAACCTTTTTATAAACAAGTCATAAATCCACATGCTAATCTACATGTCTGCTCCAGACACAAGAGAAGGAGTAAAAGCCAAGCCAGGGTTGTAATTAAAACAGTTGAAGAATGGGAAGTCTGTTTTTCTTGATTACTCACATCAAAATGTGTGGGTAAAAGTTGGTAGTAGCAGAAACCAAGTTTGTACCTCCAATCTTACGCATCGCCTTTAACTATAAGGCTAAAACAGGTAAAGGTGGGTAAACATATGGTTATCATGTGTTTGGGATCAGAAAAAAAAACAGAACAAAACTTTCAGAGGAAAAGTTACTTTGCCCAACATCACTAGAAAATAGAAATAATGTATTTCAACCCTAGCAACTAGAATTCACCACACTTAACATACTTCCCAACTTCATTTCTTAATCTCTGTGTGCAGGTCTTTCCTCTCTTTCCTAAGTTAGTATTAGGTGTTATTGGATGATAGTACAGAGGCAGATGGATGAAGAACACCTACCTTTTAAAGTATATTTTTACTTCCTTATAATAATTTGAAACAGGTGAGTAAAGCAGGTAAAACAGAACTCTTCCGTAACTTTTGTGCTATAGTTATCGGTTAAGTAGGATATCTTTCAAATATATAATTAACTGAAAATGGATTCAGAACTGACTCAGAATTAAAGGATATGACAGATAAAATTGTGCCTAATCATAAATCTTCAAGGTCACAATAGAGAAACAGCAGAATAAATATTCAATAAATGGTCTTTTGTGAACTCGTCCCTTTAAATATATCATATTTTTCAGGCCATAAGATGCACCTGATCATAAGATGCATCAGTCTTTAGAGCAGGAAAACAAGAAAAAATATTCTGAACCAAATAGTACCAGTATACTAAAATATTTATTAAAACAAAGCAAAATATATTAATATTTTAGAGGGAAAGCTCAGAAGTGGTATTAAGAGCCAGGCCCAAGCGCTTTTCTAGTTTTCTGGAAACTTTAATATGGCAGTCACTTAATCTGGTGTCAATTTGAGGATTAAGAGTTTAGGGATGGGAAGCAAATGGAAACAGAGGAAGGAACAGGGAGATAATGAACATTTATAGAGGTTCAAATACAGGTATGTATATAGGGGCATATATTTATAAATGAGGATGGGGAAAGAGGTTAATGTGTACACTTATAGGATTAGTAGTAGGACAACAGATGGGCATTGGACTTCCACTCAAGTATCTCCTCGGTTCAAGAACACTTTGTTCAATTAAATTGGCAATTAAATTGTTCAATTAAATAAGATGCTCAACTTTCCGACATGATCACTGAAGACAAATGTGTGCATAAGCAAAGGTGGCGAAGAAAGCTGATGGTGCCCGGCTATCAAAAGATAGCAGATGGAGCGTCTGGGGACTTAAAGGCTTGAAAGTAAACAAGCAGGTAACTAGCTCAGAAGCAACAAAGCCCACATGGAAGAAGCACACTAGCTTGTGGGATCAACAGGTGTCAAAGGGATTAGATATCCGGCTTCAAGAACTAAAAAGCATAACATTGCGTGCTCACTTTCCTGATATGATCACTGAGGACAACTGTGTGCATAAGCAAATGTGGTGAAGAAAGCTGATGGTGCCTGGCTACCAAAAGATATAGCATCTAGGGTCTTAAAGGCATAAGTAAATAAGCGCCCATTCAGCTCAGAAGCAATAAAGCCCACATGGAAGATGCAAACCAGCCTGTGTGATCATGAGGTGGTGAAGGGATCTGGTGTCAGGCATCAATGAGCTAAAATTATATTATTATTATTGAGGGGGAGTACAGATTGGGAACCCAAAGCCCATCAATAGGAGAGGTGACGTCCTTTTGCAGAGGAGTTACAAGGAGGAGATAAGCCAGTTAAGATACATAGTAGGAGCTATGAAATATGCAACCTTCCTCTAGTTCCCATGCTGCCTCCCACCCACTATCATGACACCAATTCTACTACATAAATCCAGCTAGACCAGGAGATGTACAGTGAAGTTGGAAACATGGCAAACTTAGGATAGATGATCCATCAAGACCGGAGTAGTAATACCAGGAGGGTGGAAGGATGGAGGAATAGAAAGGGAGAACCAACTTCAGGGATCTACACGTAGCCTCCTCTCTGGGACACTGACAACAGGGAAGTGAGTGTTGGGACACATTGTACAGTGTACAGGATGAAAAAAATAATTTGTAAATTACTCAGGGTTCAAGGGGAAGGAGGGGAGGAAGGGTAATGTAGGGAGCTGATAATGGGAGCTGGGAGGGAGGGAGAATGTTTTGAGAGTGATGATGGCAACAGGTGTGTAAAAGTGGCCTACATACAACTGATGTTGTTAGGGATTGTGATGGGAGTTGTATGGACCCCCAATAAAATGATTCATTAAAAAAGGGGGGAGAGAGGAAAGGAGAGTTTGTTTTTTTTAAAGAGGAACTTGTACCAAGGGCTTAAGTGGAAAATGTTTGGAAATGTATGTGGCAACATGTGTGCAAATGTGCTTGATACAAATGATGTACTGAATGTTGTAGTAGCTGTAAGAGCCCCCAATAAAATTATTTTTTAAAAAAAGAGTGTAGGGATGGAGTTTAGCCTGTCAATCTGGAGATAGCCAATGAGACTTCAGTGTGTGCATGCCTTCTCCTGAGAATTCTGGGAAATGTGGCAATTCCTTCTTGGAAGCAGGAGCTACTATTTCTCCACTCACTCGTTGGGAGATGTTGCAGCTGACAAGACACATGGCATTATGCTGACAGACCCTGAGCCCTGGACACTGGAGAATCCATGGGGAGACCCCTGCCAGCACTGAGATGCTTCGACCACCAATGGACACACAAGACTCTGTAGCCACTGGCCTGTGATTGCCCTGGTGTCATTGCATATGCTTTGTGAGTCTGAAGAGGATTTATAGATTGGTATCAGACATATGGGCTAAGATTGGGCTTATTGCCTTGGACTGGACTTAGTTGGGATGTTTGCTCAATGTTCAATTGCTCTTGTATATAAACCTCTTCCTCATATACATACGAGTATCTATGGAATTTTCTAGTCCACTTGGACTAACATACCTAAGAAGTCATCATCACTAGTGTCAGAATTTATGAAGCTCTATTGCTCACAATCACTTGGTGGGTTCATATTCTGGTGGCATTTTTGGTGCAATTCTAGCTTTGGTGCACATAACAAGATCGCTGCTCCCCATAAATCTGTAGCGCTGTGATGGTGAACCAGTAAAATCCTTAATGCATTTTTCTACAGCAATGCATTGTAGAAACTGACAAGCTGATATTCTAGGGACATGTAATCCACTCTTTCACGTCTAGTTCTGAGGGCATCTTTCAGTGTGCCCACGAAAAGCGTGCTTAATTTTATCAAGTTTTTGCAGCGGATCCTTCTGTTTTGTCCACTCGTATCATTTTTTCAGTTGAAGGTGGGACCCAAAATGGTTCTCTGTTTCCATGTTCTTTTGCATGTTTTACTGCCTTCCCTTTAAATGGAATTTTTTTTTCTTTTCATTTTTTATGTAGGGGAGAGTGTGGACACAGTCCCTCACTACCACAAATTATGCAATAGAGTTTCCCACATTAGGGAAATCGCAGAGGTCAGCATATCCGGAGTACTGTGGATAAGCCTCGCCCTGGGTAAACTACCTTTTTGATCATGCTCTCTTCCCTGCCAGTTGAGTATAAACCGAATTTTATATGCTAATCTTTTCATCTTTGACATTTTGTATCATTAGAGAAACAGTGTTTTTCTGAGGAAAATAAAGTAGTGAAAGAACTGTCAATTGTTATGAGAGACATATTACCACATACATCAGCATCATAATTTAAATGAAATCACTTGGTATTACTGTGAAAGGGTACCAAACAGCCTGACAGGTAGGGATTTGCACGGCAGAAGAGACTCTGTGTCTCCTTCCCACCATGGCAGGCTCTTTGCCTGCCTGTCAGGACACTGTATTGCAACATATAATAGTCCTTACCAGGACGGCTCCTGGTATGTACCTAGCTGCCTCCTGTCTCAATGTTCTAGTACTCTGTTTTTCAGGGTCATACACACACAGGGGAGACATGTTTTGTGCTGAACCTGTGACCTGACTGACACCAAAATTCCAGGAGGTGGGACTTCCTTGAACACACAACAATCCACAGCATGCAAACAGCAGTGGGCAATAAGGGGACACAAGGGGCCCTAAACAAATGTTCTTGGGTACCACACCTTCGGTGGTACGCTGCATAAGACGCACCCTCTTTTTCTCCCCCTATTGGAGGGAAAAGCATGTCTTATGCCTTAACAAATGTGATATTTCTTCGTTTAATTTTTAGAGCAACCTCTTGCAATTATTATCATTATTCGTAAGTGAATGGATGGTGAAGAAAAACAATACTAGTCTCAATATTAGAGACAAGACTCAAACCAAAGAATTTAATAGTGCCCTGTTCATCCTACTTCTGCATGTACAAGATGTCTCCATGTGGATTAAGCTTCCATTGAAACCCCTCTGATCATTGGGAAGGAATGTGAATAGTCTTGTCCTCAGGCAGAGGGAATTGGAAAGTGGATTACCTCCACACTTCATATCCACCCAGGAAGGAGTGCTCTCTCTCTTAGTGGCTTTTCAGAGTGCTTCCCTGATGGGGGTCACTATACAGGGGGTTATATAGTCAGAAGCCATACCTTGATTACCTTGGGGAAGCCCTTGGACCAGTATTGTAAATTCCTCCTTATAACCTAATAAATATGTACATCCCAATCATTGGTCCAAGCCAGCTCCAGAAATCCCACTGGTAAGTATGATCTATTGATCTGCCACCAAACATGTTTTCATGATTTTTATTTAGACCTCCCAGGTCCATTATAAAGCTCTGAAGTAGCTAAGCCAAAGAGTGTTTAAGAAAGCTCCTCCAAGGAAATGATACTCAATAAATGTGTTTGCAAGAAAGTGGGGAAGGAGGGTAGGCCAAAAAAGTAAGAATCAAAGCCATGTCAGACTGAGAGAATTACAAGTCAAGGCTTTGAGAAAGAGGTTGTTTGGCTGATTTTTCAGATTATGCTCAAAGTTATGGAGCACAGATCATTAACTGGTGCTCTCTGCCCTTGGAATTCCATAGTCAAGCCATCATAGCCAAAACTGGGTGTCTTTTCAGCTAAGCTTTTAATTACAATGCATTTAAATATCTTCCATATGCAAATGTGACGCAAATATACTCAGGAGGAAGTTTAGCATACAATGTTTCCAAAATGTAGCTGATCATAACAGGGAGCCTTCATTTTTCTTCTGGTGCATCTCTCGTTCCACTGATTGCCTAGTGAGAAGTTGCTTAGCTTGGATGGTCCTTTAGGAACAGAAATCCTTTTTTTGGAACTGGAGTCCTGAAAGGGACACTGGGATGCACTGTCACAAGGCCTGGATTTTGTTCTGTTAATAAAGTGCTCATATAAAGCCATGTGGCTTCAGATTTTCTCTCTCTGAGCTCCTTTGCAGCATTAAATACTAAGCAATTTCGAAGGTCTTTTCTAATGATTGTAGCAGTAGCAAAGCTTCTGCTTTCCAGTACAATCATTTCCTGTCAGAAAGTCCTTCTTACCACATAGTTGACAGGGTTCATATTAAAATCAAATTTGCTACTGAATTTAAGGGATACTTTTATTGTGGTGTGATTTAAATAGGCCTTTTGGAACGGTGTCACTCTAATATATGAGATTTTTTTCCCTCAGACATTAACCAGTCTTCAATATGATGCTTAACAAAATTGGTGGATTTTTAGCTTCTGAGCCAAATTATGGAGTCGAGTACAATATTATCATGTGCTATTCTGAAGGACGATTTTAAATGAGATGTCACATTGAAGTAACATTATGCCTCTGAGAAGAGGAAGCTAGTTTAATATCAGAATCGAGTAAGAAGTCATTCACCGCCAAAAGAATACCATCTAATTCTAATATCTCCAGCACTTTTTATTTCTGATGCTTTACTTCCAGCATGCACTGGGGAAATAACCTAGCTCCTGCATCCTTTGCACATGTGCCTATAAATCACCACAATGTATGACCGATGGCATACACAATTTCCAAGCAAACGAGCATGCTGATGGGATGGACAAGGAACTCTCGTATTTAGACTATCTCAACTTAGCATTACTGACAACTTGGAACAGAAAATGCTTTTCGTTCTGTTTTTGTTTTATTAGGAAGACTGCTTTGTGCTTATCCTGGTCTAAGTGGCATGACGTGTTACTGTTAGACAGTAACAGCACTCCAACCCCCAGGTTTGTAATAAAAAATGTTACTAAGCAGTAATCAAGGAGTGATTCCAGCTGAGAATTGCTATTTCCAAGGCTATGCATTAGACTTTAAAATTTTGCTACACACAGTCCTACCCATCAATGCACTTCATGCATCATCACCCGAGCTTCCGGACTAAGGAGGTCTAGGAAGAATGGCCTAGCCACTTACTTTCTGCAAATAACCAAGGAACATCAGAGCGATCACAACGGTCCAAATCCACAGCTCTTCATGGGAATGGCACAGAACCAAGCAGCCTTTCATTCCACTATGCATGGGGTCAACCTTCCCGAACTGAGGACGGACATGATAACAACTAACTAGAAAAACATATCAGTACATGTGTGTGTGCATGCTTCTTGCGTGAATATACGTGGTGTGTACCAGTCCATGGAAAATGATATCGTGCTTGGTGAAACAGAGAAGCAGAGGCAAAAAAGAAAATATTCAATGAGATTGACACATTGGGAGATTTAACATAAAAAATGAGTGAATTGCATATGATTGTGTAGCATTTTTTTCTGTTGTACATAGGGTCACTATGAGCCAGAATATGTGTGTATATATATACATATACATCTATATATAATGAAGCATATAATCTTAAAGTAGGTGCATGTGAGTTTAGCTGGGCTCATGGTGTTTTATTATAAATTTATTACCATTGAGTTGATTCTGATTCATAGTGACCCCATAGGACAGAGTGGAATGGCCCTAAACAATGTCCAAGACTGAAATTTTTAGGAACGCAGATGGCAATGTCTAAGAAATAAGTGGTTTGTTCAAACCACCACACATTTGATTGGCAGGTGAGTAATAACACCTTATGCCAACCAGGGACTCAGCATTTCATTACAGATGCTTAGAATATTTTTAATACTTCATTGACACTTCTCTCTCACTAACACTGAGTTGATTTCAACACAGTGAGACCCTACAGGGTACAACTGTCCTGTGAGTTTCTAAGAGTGTAATTGTTTAAGGGAACAGAAAGCACAGTCTTTTTACCAGGAAAAGCTAGTGATTTTGAACTTCAAACTTTTTGGATTAGAACCCAACATGTAATGACTATGCTGCCAGGTTTCTTTTTTTATTGGTATACGTGGTAGAGTTCATATGCCATACAACTTAGAAGTTCGATCATAGTAAGAAAGGTGGTTCGTTCATAAGTACAATCAAATTCAGAACATTTTCTTCTCTTATTTATGGTTAAGCTCTCTATTCCACACTACCCGCAACACCCCAGTCTCTTGTGCCGGGCCCCTAGGTAATTTATTCAGTTACTTTCTCTATAGATTTACCTACATGGACTTCATATTCAGCACTGACACAAAACACAAACAAGAAACAAACAAAAACAACAGCAATGACAAAACAGAAGAACCTCCATCGCAAAGAAATAGGAAATATAAAAAAATGAAAAACCCTAAAACGGGTCAAAAGAAAAATCAAAAGATGAGTCATTCCATTATTTGTATTGTGTTTATTAGCTAAAATCTTCTACCTGAAGGCATATTTTTGAGGAGAGTCAAAAATCATTTGCCTGTTAGAGATGAATGAAGCTTTCATTGATTATGTCTTTCAGCCAAAGCAATTTGAATTGAGAAGTTATTATAATGCTTCCTTTTTCAGTTTTCCTTCCAACCTCAGACTAAGCCTTGCTAGTAAAGGGGGACTTGATTCCTGATGAGGCATGGCGGATTACGACAGCACTTGAAAGCTCCACAATCCCAAAACTCTCTCTTATAGGGAGTTGAAAATTTCCTCACATTATTTCAAATTATGACGACCTGAGATATTTGGTGGCATCCGGCTTCCTCTTTTGAAGACAAACTCATTTTTGTGTTCAGTTTCCAACCATCGAAGTTGGCTATGTCTTCACTGAAAAACACACAAAAACAAAACGTGGACAGACAGACCCTTGGTTTCTGCCATCATTTCTTCACTGGTTTCACTGATATCTTTACACTTCCTAAGTTCTTAATCCACTCAGATGCCTAATTCAAGTTTTGTGGATAATGATAAACATTTTTCTGCTAAAGTTCTCCTAGCAATTTCCTTCACTCTTCAGAGAGAGGAACTAACACTAAATAAGACAACCTGGCAAAAATCTGTTAAGGTTCCCATGCACTATTTTTAAATTCCCTAACTTATCTAGTAATGCCAGTGTTTTCTTTTTTTTTCTTTTGTTGGGCATCACTGCCCTCTGATGGGAGTGGGAGGCCCAGCCTTGCTCCTGGAGAGCTGCTGCTGGATTTGAACCGGCAAGCCAGTGGGTCGCAGTCCCGCACTCAACCACTGTGCCACCAGGGCTCAATACCAGTGTTTTCTTATGTTATCATCTGTTCCCCTCTTCCTTTCTCTGTCATCCTGTGACCTCCTCACTAACACTTCCGAAAGTTCAGACTGTCCTTGCAAACAATGCCAACTGGCAATCTGAATCCATCTTGTCTGTTTTCTTAGGTGCTGTTGAATTTGTTCTTACTTTGTGATCCTACGTGCAAGAGAAAAAATAAAACAGAACTAAGTCGTGCATTAGCCTCACAAATGTTACTTTGTTGGAGCATATTTCTGTAGTAATGTCATCAATGTTTTGGGGGATCTTTCTCTTTTTCCCTGACCCTCTACTTCACAAATGACAGTCTACAATAGCTATTCCAGATTCAATTTCTGTTTTATTTTAACTTTATTTATTCATGTTTTGTGCTGTTCTTGTCCATTTTTTTTAACATTTTTCACCTTCATTTTCATTGAAAAAAAAAAAACAACAGCAACAATAAAGCTGGTATGCAAGAGTGACAGAATTGGCACTGTTTGATTTAAACCATCACCCCCTGCATATGTGTGAACCTGATAGAAGTCAAAGAGGAAAAGCGTTCGATTTTCTTGAAGAACATAAATGAGAAATAACAACTTGAAGACAGTTGTTATTCTTAAAGTCCCTCTGAGAACGTGTTATACTGAATTCTAGCTGTTCATTTGTGTGTACAAAGTAGAATAGCTGTTGGTTTATCAACATAAACATATGATGAAACAAACATGGGTTGCTTTATTTATATGCATACTTATTTGTTTCGGGATTTTGGGAATAAGGACATTGTATAGCTCAATCATTAGCTTGTCATACGACCTTGTATGAGTCCTTCAACTATCTGAAACTTGATTTTTTTTTAATTTGGTATGGAAGATGATACAGAGTGATTATTAGAGTCCTAAGCTGTATTAATGGAGATGTTGTACTTACTGGTCTAAGAACATAATTTTCCAGTGGGCAGTAAACAAAATGTCTTTCATCCGTTCTTCCTCTCCTTTCTTGCAAATAGAGCTCCAGTTTGGTTCGAATATGCATCCCTTAGCACTGTGGTTCAGTGGCCATGCTCAGTTCCAATTAAGTAGTTAATATAGATGAGAGATCCCTGGATCTACTGAGTAAAACAGCCATTTCTATCTCTGCCCTTCAATTAATCTTATATGTGCTCACTGACCAGGTTGTCACAACAAACCTACCTTTCTTCTTTGGTCATGTTGGCACAACAAATCTATCTATCACAAGTGTAAGTACAGAGATCAATTTCACCATCATCAGATATAAATATACTTACCTATGTACATGCCTGCATTTAGACCGCTATAAATGCTCTTTCTCTACCAGTTCTTTTCTCTATTTCCGTTTGGTTTCCTATTGTCCCACCATCATGCTCAGTCTTCAATCGTGTTTCAGTAATTTCTCTGTATTGCATTACTCTTGATCGATCCCTCTCTGACCTGTCACACCCATCTGGTCACTGGTTTTGGGTCACTTGTTGCTCCATTATCCCTGGGTTGGTCAGCATCACCTCCTTTCCCCCACCTTTCCATCTCCCATGTCCCCCTGGAACCATCAGTCCCATTGTTTTCTCCTCCAAACTGTTCATCCGGCCTATTTTATCTTGATAGACTTACAGAGATAATGATATACACCAAAAAAAAAACCCCAAGACATCACAAGATGAAGCAACAGAAGAAAACAAAATGATCACCACAACACCAATAACAAGAAAAATGTCCAGAAAAGATATATAAATGAGTAAAAAAATAATAATAACAAAAGAAAAAACTGTAAGTAGTTCAAGTTCTGTCCCTTGATCTCTAGGATTGTCCCACCAGGTAAGTCCAATAGAGTGCCACACCCTGACCCCATAATACATCCTGACACTTTCTCAGGAACTCCATGCTTTCGTTCCCCTTTTGCTCTGCTGCTCGCCCTTGGTGTTTTGCCTGGGTGTGGTGGAGTCAAACCAGGTACAATCCCAACCCTATTTCTTCATTGTTATCCCTGTAGGTCAGTGAAGGACTGCCATGTAGGTCAGTTGGTCTGACCATATAATTCTCTCTGTGCATTGACTATTCTGAGTGGAGATATTGTCCTCAAGGATTGGTGGGTCACTCGATTCCTCCCCCTTCATTTGCTCTCCTGCTCTCTGGTCAGACAAGTCGCTCTCCTCAAGCTGCAGCTGCAATGCAGTCCTCCAAAGCAAATTCCACTCTGGGGAGGGGCAGCTGTCCATGTAGTTGGGATTGGGGCTAGCCTTTATTTCTTTTAGTAAAACTACCACCTTCACTTTCATTAGATTGTCCTTTTGCTAGGTGTGGCCTTGAACATAACTTGTTGGAAAGAGAATATGGACACACTTGATAGATCCAGCATCCAGGTTACTTTCTCAAAAGGAAATGGCTTTTTCTGTATTTTGATTTGCTTTCCTTTCTCATGGGTTAGGGTCATTTTTTAAATTCCAACTTGAAGTAGGGAGGGTATTCTCTTCATGAGTCATGAGAGAATAGAGGGGGATAGAAGGAGAGCATTAAAGGTGATTCTAGAGCAACTGAAGAGAAACAACAGCAGAAACAACCACTCAGTTTTAAAATCAGTGTATTGGCTGAGCCCCGGTGGCGTAGTGGTTGAGTGCGGGACTGCGGCCTACTGGCTTGGTGGTTCAAATCCAGCAGCAGCTCTCCAGGTGCAAGGTTGGGCCTCCCACTCCCACCAGAGGGCAGTGATGTCCCCAAACAATAAAATAAATAAAAAGAGTGTCTTAAGTAATATGACCTGCATGCAGCTTGTTTCTTGAGAAGCATCTATTCTACATTGTTACCATATGGTAGGATCAGTTTCATATATCTTACTCTAGAAGCCTCTCACATACTATCATAGAACTAACACATTTAACATACCTTTAAGCTACTTCAACAGGACTTGGTGCTTTGTGAGATGATATGGCCTCTTCTTATTTAAACTTACTTGAATAATGAACTTCTGTTACTATCTATCAAAGTCTTTCTAACTGACAGAGTCAAATTTCATAGATTTGTTCTATCTGTGAAAAGAGCCATTTTTTTGTGGGGGGAACTATGAAATTTAATAAAGAGAATACATTTAAGGTTACGTTCATCTGAATGTGCTCAAAAATTTAAAATAAAAAAAAACTGAGCTCAAATTGTGTGATTGTCCAATTGTTTGCATGTCTTCATGAATAATAAAAGTGGTATTCTCTGGAAGAGCAATAGAACAATCTGGGTTTAATTTAGAGGACGTTGAACAACTCTTCACAGATGTAAGTTCTATGAAAAAGTGATGATGGTTCATCATTTAAAGTCTGTGGGAATTATAGGTGTGCTTCTATTTGTTAATTTTAAAAATCATTTTATTTGGCTCTCTTACAGCTCTTATAGCAAACCATACATTGATTTTATCAAGCATATTTGTACATAGGTTGCCATCATCATTTCCAAAATGTTGAGCCCTTTGTATAAGGGCTTTTAATTAATTAATTAAATCATTTTAGTGGGGGTTCATGCAACTCTTATAGCAATCCACCCACCCATCCATTGTATGCTAAACACATTTGTACATTTGTTGCCATCATCATTCTCAAAATATTTGCATTTAACTTAAGCCCTTGGCATCAGCTCTCCATATTTCCCCTCCCTCCCCACTCCCCTTCCTTCATGAACCCTTGATAATTTATAAATTATAAATATTTTGTCAAACCGTATGTTGTCTAATGACTACCTTCACTCACTTCCCTGTTGTCCATACCCTGGAGAGGAGGTTATATGTAGACCCCTACAATTGGTTCTCCCTTTCTACCCCATATAGGTGTTGTTTTGATAACTCATGAGACAGTTCAATGAGAAAATTGAAGTTACCAAGCTAAAATCATGAGGATAAGGGGTGATTGGCTTTTCTCGCCAATAATGATGATGATGAGGGCAGCAACCTACATGCTAGTGTGCTGGGCAAACAACCTTCCATGCCCCTTTTATCTCCTTTTTTTCAGCTTCTAATAGACTTCCTAACTGTGATGGTCTCATGCTCTATAAACACAGGAAAGAGTTCCAATGTCCAACTTGGGCTGCTCCTCCAGATAATTGAAAAACTTTAGGGTTGATCATACCACCGAGCAGAAGCAGTCTTTGAGAAAAGTCTTGAGAAGTAATCAGTCTGACCGATGTCACAGCCAAGGAACCACTTTTATAGATTTCATTCATATATGAAGAGAGGGAATGTCCTCATTACCAGTTAAATAACTCTTGAAAAGCTGGGGGAAAGAGATAAAACCTTGCGTTTCAAAAGAGAGAAAAAAACACAAACATGGCGATTCTGCTCTAAGTGCAACTTTCTTATTCAGAGGGCTCAGAAAATTCCAGAAGAACTCCAACTTGTTTGTGATGTTAGTTTTCTCCTCTATTCACCTCAACATTTCAGGCAATCATAAGATATATACCATTTCAAATGCAAAATAAGAACACAATATGTGCATTACTGTATTCAAAATTGTTTTAAATGTAAAGTACTAGAAGTAGCAAATCTCTGGGTGCTGAAAATGTTTCAGAAATGTATCTAGCTGCCTTTGAGGTGTTACCTAATGGAATATGCCTCCCTTCATTATTCTTAGTTAATGTATCGAGAAAGCAAACAGTATGAACAAGTTGCTCATGGTTATTAGGAGTATATATTGGGATCAGAAGTTAAGCTCAGATGAACTCTCTTTCATACATTAGTTCTGAACTTGGGTCTACCAGTTAAGGTGATATCATGCACCCATTAACAAATGTCAGCAATAAACAAGCTGAGGTAACATTCCTGTCTGAACATTTATCCATGCTAACTGAATGGAACAGGCCAACGTAGACTTAAGAGCTCTGTAATAAAAGTCTGGGTAAGTGGAAGTGAAAAGAAATCCTCTAAAATGTTAAGATTAACATTGGACAAAAATATTATCGATTACTTTCTACATGTTGCTCCAATTACCTGGATTTGTATATAGCATATAAGAATTTAATAATGACTATAATACTTGTTGCCATTTAGTCAATTTATACTCATACTGATTTCACATGACATTGTAAACTGGTCCATACAGTTTACAACTATATATACACACACATACATGTATACATATACATACACACATATACACACACTTATATATGTATATATATTTATTTTTAAAATAAAAATGATTACTTTTATTTTTAAAAGATCATTTTATTGGGTGCTCTTACAGCTCTTATAACAATCAATGATAACATCAGCTGTATCAAGCATATTTGCACACATGCCGGCAACATTATTTTTTAAACATTTACTTTCTTTTTGAGCTCTTGACATTGACTTCTCTTTAAGACTGTATTCTTTATGGAAGCAGATCATTACATTTTTCTCCTGCAGAGTGGCTACTGGGTGTGAAATTTCTATCTGAGTTAGAACTCAGTCTAGTACTTAGTCACTGTGCTACCAGGCTCTGTAAAATCCTAAACTCTAAAGTTCGCGTGATGTCATCGAGTAAATTCTAATACTGGGTGACGCTACAGACCAGGATAGACTTGCTCTTGTGAATTTCTGAGACTTCAACGCTCTTTCACTGCAGAAAGTTTCAACTTTGCCCTGGAGAGCATCTGGTGGTTTCTAACAACCAATAATCCACAACTTAGCAGCCCAACGTGTAACCACGCAAAAGCCTCCTTAAAAGAACGATAGATATCATGAGCTATAAATTTTTGGACAGGGAAAATTGTGAACCTGGTAAACTTGCCCCCATCTCATGGGGGGGGGTAATGTCGTGGAAAAGATGATTATTAAATGATGAGAATTAATGTCACCAAATCATTAGAAAAGTACTAGAATTTATTACAAGAGGAGAAGTATTTATTCAACTAAACTCAATATCTTCCTTCTGTTTTGTTTTTGCAGAGACCAGATATAACTTAAAAATGAGAAGAGCTCGAAAAAATAAGAATAAAAAAAGAGAAGAGCTCATAAAATTTGAAAGTAGGAAAATATCCCAAAGCAAAAGGAGTATAGTGAACTGGATTAAACATAGATCAGAATTCAGCATGGAAAGATAAAGCATAGATATTGTAAAGAGAAATAAAAAGATATACAAAAAATAATGAACAAAGGTGAATAGTCATGGGGATAGATAGAGGAGAATTCAAATGAGGACACAATAACTATGAAGACACCATGACAAATAATTTTCCAGAAGTGTGTATGGGGCTGGCCCCTATCCCAGCTATATTGCCTTCCTCCCCACCAAAAGAATGCACTACAGAGAAGAGCACTGAGGATACAGCCTGTGGAGAGTGAAAGGTCTGCCCAGACCACATTGAAGAAAACTAAGAGAAAGAGACAGAGAGACAGAGAGACAGACAGAGAGAGAGAGAGAGAGAGAGAGAGAGAGAGAGAGAGAGAGAGAGAGAGAAACAGAATGAGTAGCATCTTGGCCCACCAAGCTTCAAAGACAGCATCCCCATTTGGAGCAGTCAATGCACAAAAAGGAATTTAGGGTCAGCCTGACCCGGAGAGATCTTATCCTCTACTGACCTAGCATGCTCTGTTTGGCAGCTCCAGAGATAAGGTGTGGAAATTGTGTCTGGTTTGGCACCCACACCACCTCCATGCCAGAGTACAATCTTAAGGGAATGCAAAACAGCAGTGAGGGAAGCAAAGTAACAAACTCCTCGAGGAACTCTGAAAATAGACTTCAGACTCAGGAGATAGGGTTCAGCATTACAGCAGACCTGATGTTCTAAGCTAGCATTCTGTGATGCTCACCTTCCCCACATGATCACTGAAGACAAAATGGGTGCATAAGCTAAAGTGATGAGGAAAGCTGATGGTGCCCGACTATTATAAGATAGAGCATCTGCGATCTTAAAGTCTTGAAATTAAACTAGTGTCCATCTAGCGAGAAACAACAAAACCCACATGGAAGAAGCACATCAACTCATTGGATCACAAGGTGCCAAGGGGATCAGATATCAGGCACCATCAGATCCAAAACAAACAAGCATATGGATGCCAACAAAGCCTGTGTCTAGATAATTGGATATCCCCTCACAGAAGCGTCACAAGGAAAGGATGAGCCAACCAGGGTTCATTATGGCACTGACTAAACACAACATTCCTCTAGGTCTTTAATGCTTTCCCCTTCCCCCCCCCCCCACTATTCTGACCCCAGTTCTATCTTACAAATTTACTAGAATGGAACATGTACATTAGAACAGATAGGAGCTCTCAACACATAGAATTCAGGACAGACAAAATAATGAGAGTTGTTGAAGAATTCTGAAATTTCAAATGTGCTTTGAAATGTTAGAGGAGTGATCAGCACATATTTTTTGAAGGGCAAAGTGCAGTCATGAGAGTTCATGAAGAAGTTTCCAGAAAATTGAAAGTTGCACTGTTGAGGAAAAGGCCAACAAATTTCATACATTTTTTTCATCACTGCAGTTCATCTAGTCATTCTTCTTGGGTAGAGAGGACTCCCCAAGATAAATTCTTTGGGAAACCGTGCTTCACATATCTTATAGTCCTGACTTTCCCTCTCAGGTTCCTTTTGTTTCCCCCATCTCAAAGAACATGTATGCAACTATAATTCCTCATGGAAGCTAAACCAAACATTTTGATATGGTATAAATCAAAGAACACAGAATTCTTCAAAGGAGGGTTAGAGAGATGAAAATATTTACCTCAGAAATAGAAGAACCCAAATAAAGAAGTTTTAAAAAACAATAGCTTATGTTGCGATTGTTCTCTTTAATAAAGGATTCTGTGATTTTGTAACAATGCTTTTAGATTTACCCTCATCTGCACAAATGGCATTAGGGTAATTTAGCAGTGTAAACTTTTGCCACTGATTTCTGTAGGGACAATGTTTTAATTTAGGCAAATTCATACATCATTTTACCTATTGTTAAACATAGTGCCTAAATCCAGTACTAACAAAGGTAGGTAGTAATAATATGACAGTAAGGCTGTTTTTGTTTTTAAGAAAATAGATTTTTGTTGCTCCCAAATGAAAAATAACGAAATACCTAAAAAAAAAAAAAAAACCCAAATTTGTGTTTAATTAAAAGTCATTGCTTATTCTTAATGGAAAGATAGAAAGTTTTTGTCTGTTAAAGACTTTATCTTTTGTATAAGGCCTAGAGATAATAGAATAACACCAAAACTCAAAACCATACACAGCAATTTACAATCTAACTCAAATATAAATATTCAAACACCAAATCCTGTCTAATGAGATCATGTAATACAAAAATGCATATAATACAAAGGTTTCTTTCTATCTAATCTTTAAAGAAGACCACTAATTAGAAAAATACAGTAACAACTAACCCAACCAACCAAGTTTCTTGGGGATATCTTGAAAGCTTTAACCAGAATGGTTTGTAGAATAAAGTTTGGAGAGAAGCTGAAAAAGAAAGAGGTTTAGACAAGGTGAAAATAATTATGCTGGTAATTGCCAAAGAGAAGAATGATCCATCACAAGTGAGTAGAATATAAAAGTAAGTGAAGGTTAAGAAAGAAAAGCCACAAAAGAGTTTTGTTTGCATTTGTTTCATCACCTATATCTTGAATGCCATCACCAGCATTTTCAGGACGTTCACATATTAACTGGGATACTTGGTGATATATATATATATATATATATATATATACATATATACATATATATACATAGTACACTTAGCTCTCCAATCTAATGACTCAAGATGATCCTCTTAAGAATAGTTTCCTTTCAAATTAAAGCTCCTAACACTTACAATAAGGGTTTCATTTGTAAATTGGTACTTCTTAGGCATGCCCTATTAAAATCCATTTTGAGTTTATTCCAAATTACTCAGACTATGCTGAAACAGCAGAAACACCTAACCTGTGCAGATGGATAGGGGTTGGTTTCAAACAATTCATTGTGGAAAGAGTGCTTATTTTATGTCTAAAATTCTACCCTGTGTCTGTCTCCATGCATGCTTAATAATAAAGAGAAGTATTTGTGAGGTCGAACAATACCTACATCCGAATCAACATAGTGTATTCCCAATTATCTAAACCAACATGCTATGTAGTATTGCTGGTAGAATATTGTTTAAGTCATTTTTATCGTTACTACAGATATGTGTTGTGGCAGTTACATAATCTGTCAAGTTGAGTAAGGATGGAATCTAGTCTGTCCATCAGGTCACAGCCAATGAGAGCTCTGTGTGGGTCTGGCACACAGAATCTTGAGGATTTTGGTAAATCCTGTCTCTCCGGAGGTAGAATACACACTTTCCCAGTGAGATGTTCCTGGGGAAGAGCCACGTGGAGCTACACAGATGGTGCCATCACCCTGGAGCTGGAGGAACCACGTGGGGACCCACACTTGTGTGCTGAGAGGCTTCTGCTGCCACCGGATCCATAAAACTTTTCACCTACTGGCCTGTGATATTCCTGCATTCAGTGTCATTACCTGTGCTGCATAAGTACAAAGAGGGATTTATAGACTAGTATCAGACATATGGGTTAATATCAGACTTATGGGCTTGATTTTGGCTGGGCTGGGATATTTTTTAATATCCAATTACTCTTTATATAAAGCTCTTTCTTAGATGCATGAAAGAGTTTATGGATTTGTTTCTCTAGCCAAATATACACATATATATGTATACATATACACACATATATGATTCCATGTTTTTTTGGTTATTTTTAAAGATAAAATGCTTTCACTCCCCCTTCATGCCTTTAACAACCCCAATCCCCATAGCCAACTAAGAGCTGGGCTGCTGGGTGTATCACCAACTAAACAGTGCTTCTTCTTCCACCTCTTATCTTCCCCAACCCTCTTTTGGGCTTCACACATACACCCACACACACACACACACACACTCATGCTTGTAGTCTGTAACTATTCCGTCTCTCTGCACCTGTTGCAAACATCTATGACATCAGCTGGGCCTGAGGTACTTGTGGGTTCCTAGCAGTGGCTGCCCACAATCAAGAAGTGACCACATCAACAAGATGTTCATATACAGAACTTACCCCATCAGTCAAACAGGCACTTGCAACCTTCTTCCCACCCACTCCCCATGGCCACTTCAACATGCAAGCCCTCCAACATCATTCCCTGAATGTATACAAAGTTCCAGTGTAGCTGGCATTGAAACTCTGGCCCAGACTAGCCACACATCCACTGAGTTTGTCCTCCAGCCTCCAGTGGATACAAGTGTTGGACTGACCTTGATGGCTAACAACAACAACAACAACAAACTTTTAAGGGGTTTTATAGGGATTTAATTATGATTGTACCACAGCTGCCTCCATACAATAGAGTGATCACAGGGGTTGCACAAAGATCACACAAGATGTTCCTCTTGCTTGGACCCATAATCAATACATGAAGACAGAAGTCAAAAGATCAAACAAAACATTGCATTTGGTAAGTCTGCTGCATGAAATCTCTTTAAAGTGTTGAAGAGCAAGGCCATTACTTTGAGGCTCGTGAGCAAAAGTATTTATATGCGTGTAGGACATCTTTTTAGACTGTTGCCTTGCTGACAAGAATTACTGGAAGTTTTGGAGCTTACATAACTGGACAATAATTACACAAGCCATGCGAGCTGCAGATATGGCAGTGTGTTCAGTAATACTCATTTATAAAGGCAGCACTCTGTCTTCTGGACTAACACAAGTCTGAGAAAAGCAGAGAGAACAAGAAAGCAGCAGATATATGTTGGTCCCAGATCACTAGCTGTTCAACATCATCAAAGCAATAGATCCAAATCAAATAAGAGTCCAATGACTCCCTAACCTTTGAATGGCAGCCATCCGTTTCTTCTTCCACTAGGGCATTTCAGCTTCTCACCTAAGGACGTTTTTCAGCTCCTTGGATCCTACACAGATGAGTTTAAGGTAAAAATCTTTACATGAGGCTTCCAATTTGGGTCCTTTGGGTCTGGTCTTTGAAGGGTGTTGTGCCCTTTAAAATGACAGTCTATCATTCCAGTTAATTATAGCATGATGCTTGGGTCACAAAGTACTGCTTAAAAACTAGGTCCAAAGTGGCACATTAGGCATATAATGGAATTTATGTTAGGGGTGTTAAGCATTTTCCTTACTGATGGGCTGTCCCACGGGGTTGACTAAGCATCAGAAGTGTAATAACCTTCCTGGATACAGACATGTTCCCCCATACCTCTTAATCTGGGTTCTCTTAAATGTCACAAATTACTCCATTAGGAATGTCTCTTGACTTCGAATGACTATAGAACACTGCTATATGGCAGGAACCGATTGATTTTCTGCCTCTCCCAAATCCATTCAGAGTGAGGACACTTCTCTTGAAGTGGTTTTAAGATGCTCAAACAAGGAATGATATATGCTTCATGGGAACTAGGCACATACCCATGTTGCTTTGAGAAAGAGATTAGAAGACTACATGATCTGACAACAGAAGCCTACATTCTTCTTATATTTTATCCACATAGTAGTATGCTCACTCAATATTTGTGAAACAACTGACTTTACTTAGCATAACGGTTTCCAGGGTCATCCACGTCAGGATGTCTTTTGTGACTTTATCACTGTCTTTTGTTATGCATCATAGTCCATTGTAAATGTGACCATTTATGTGGCTTTCCACTTCTTGCTATTGTGAATTGTGCTACAATGAACATAAGAGAGCATATATATGTTTACATCTGTCTCCTACTTCCTTTAGCTATATGCCCAGCCTCATATGGTATTTCCATCCCATTCCTGTAACTTAGACATGAGCTGTTTTCATGCAGAGCCCAATTTAAACGCAATTATTTCCTGTATGATTTCATAGTTGCTGTTGTTGTAATTGAGTATATTCCATAACAGTGTGAGCCTATGCCCAACAGAAGAAAACACTGCCCAGTACTGCACCATCTTTATAGTTATTCCTGTGCTTAATCCCATTGTTGCAACTATAACACAATCCATCTCATTGAAGGTCATCCTCTCCTTCACTGCATCTACACTTAACCAAGCATGATGTCCTTTTCCAGGGACTGGTCATTCCTGATATGCCCAAACTACGTGAGAAAAAATTTCACCAACCTTCCCTCTGAAGGTCGAACTTCCTTCTGAAGGTTGAACTGAAGGAGAACTTCAGTTGCACTGCTTCCAGGACAGATTCATTTGTCCACTTGTCCATCCATGGTCCTTTCGGTATTCATTGCCAGCAACATAATTCAAACATATCAATTCTACTTGGGTTTTCATTTTTCAATGTCCAATGTTCAAATGTGTAGGAGGCAACTGAAAATGCTATGACTCATCAGGAGCACCTTAGTCCTCAAGGTAGCATCTGTGCTTGGTAATACAGTCTTATGCAGCAGAATTACTGAGTGCAACTTATCTTGACTTCTGGAAGCACTGATTCTGAATGCAAGCAAGGCAAGAATTCTTGATGACCTCAATTTTTCTCTATTAATCATGATGTTCTTACTAATGATTCAAGTTATGAGGATTTCTGTCTTTTTTACATTGAGTCAGAATGCACATGGAAGGTCGTCCTTGAACCTAAGAAAGTGCTTAGGTCCTTCTCACTTGCCTCAACCACAATTGTCTCAGCAGTATATTGCAGGTTGCCTAGAAGTCTTCCTCCAATCCTGATGCAGAATTCTTCTTCATATAAACCAGTTACTCTGATTACTCACTCAGCATGCAGGTTGAATAAGTAAGGATGATGAGAGGATCCAAGCATGGTACATACCGTTCCTAATTGGAATTCTTGAGAAACATGAATGGGAATTCCAGGCCACTTCACTGTGCTCATTGGGACGTTGTACATGGATCAAGAGACAGGTACGTAAAGAGAACAGGGGGAGTTTGCATGGTTTTATAATTAGGGATCACCAGTGATCACTGCAGTGAAATATTCATGCTCCAAATTTTAAATATACAAGCTAAATATTGAGTCTACTGTTCAGTCTTGTGTATAGGTAAGAACAGAGATTTATTCATGGTTGCCTATGGAATATCATAGTTGGCCAAATTATTTCCTGAAACTTCACCATTTAGACAAGATATTTTTGGAATTATTAGTCAGCCACTGTTTTTGTATCTGCCAAATCTGTTCTTCAGTGTTTGATTTAAACATAAAATTGTCCACGTAGTCTATCCTTACAATGGAGAGCTGTACCACATCAAACTGTATTCTAACCAAACTATAGCAATGAGATGGTGAATTCAAACAACTTTATAGAAAACAGGGAAAGTAAGTTGGGATCCTTTCCATGTGAAAGGAGGCTCTTTTCTCAAATTGGGATTGAGAAAAAAGTCACTTGTAAAATCAACCTCGGGGAAAATCGTCTCCTTTAGCCTGCAGTGTTTTCCATAATATTGCTACTATATCTGGAACAACAGGCCCTGCAGGTGCACTACTTTACTTATATCTTGATAGTCTACTGGCAAGCACTGTGAGCTATTACCCTTTATCATGGGTCATACAGGCTTTTACACCAAGACTTTGTAGTCATTGGCAATCCAGGTCTTAGCATGTCTTAAATCAAAACAGCAATCTTTTCTCTACTCAGTATCCTACACTGCATCACATTAACAAGTTGAGTGGGTTTGGGCAATTTTAATAATTCCCATGTGCAAACCCAATAAATAGTGCAGTATGTGCACTCTCATGGGCCTTCAGTTTTACAATCCCAAGTAGAAGGAATGCTCCATAATGAGACACGATATCCCTACCAATAAAACATTCCAGTAAGGAAAATAGACTTCATATGACATCTGTTTTAATCTCCCAATTATTCTCCAAATTTCCACCTTAAGCATCTTCAATCCATCTACTGTTGTGTTCCTGCAATTCTCAAGTCTAATCTTTGATCCTGTCAAGATTTTATTGATGGGTTTGGAGATTTCAACATATTGGGCAGATATATCCAGGATCACCAACGATGTCTCTTCTGTACTCCAGGGACATTTTATTACGTACGAGCATCTGACCTCTTATCCCCTCATGGGGACTAACCCAGAAAATGTTGCCCCTCTCATCAATCCTTATCTTGAGCAACTAATTGACTACTTCATCAAATAGTCCCAGTTTGATTTTCCCATCACTCTTGGTAATATTCAGTCTCATAAATTCTTGCCAATTGGGATGACTAGAATGACTCCAGTTTGGCCTCTAACATTGGGTAGCATTGTGGCAGTCATGTACTTTGGTGACAATTTCATTGAGTGTCGGGGTATAGTCTAGCGTGTCAATCTGGTTATAGCTATTGAGACCTCTATGTAGGCATGGCTTTCTCCTGAGAATTCCTGAAAATCCCATGGTATTTTTCCCTTTTGGAGACATTCCACTGACAAGACACAAGACCCAGTCTTTGGGAGACAAAGCAGCTAATGAGTCAGAAGGTTGGCTCCCTGCAAAACATCTCAGATGAGAAGCCACATGGGCTTACCCTGATGGAACCAGAGCTCTGAAGCCGGAAAAGCCACATAGAGACTCCTGCAAGTGCTGAGATGCTTGCAAAGCTACAGAGAGGTCCCTGCCAGTGCTGAGATGCTTCTATCTATCACCACTGGATACACAAGACTCTGAGCCCACTGACCTGTGATTGACTTAGTGTGGCTGCATGTCTTTCACAAGTCTGAAGAGGACATATGGATTGGTATCAGACATATGGGCTAGTATCGGACTTATGGCCTTGGACTGGACTGGAATGATTTCTCAATGTTTCATTCCTCTTGTACATAAACCTCTCCCTTAAATACATATGTGTGCTTATGAACTTGCTTCTCTGGTCTACCCAGATTAACACAAGAATGTAGGGATTTCTGTTGTCTGTCCAGCCTCATTTAGAGTTCTATTAGAATCTTTTTATCAATTAAATCAGTGCCCAGAGACTGAACCCTGGTGGTACAGTGGTTGTGTATAGGACTGAGGCCCACAGGGCTGGCAGCTCAAATCCAAGCAACAGCTCTCCAGGAGCAAGGCTGGGCTTCCAACTTCCACCAGGGCAGTGATGCCACCAAAAAAAATCAGTGTCCATTATACTAATCCCATTTGATTTTAGTCAGGATTAGGCCTCATCTGATCTCCAGCTTCACAGGTGGGAAGGAAAATCCTACTCTACCTCTGTCTAACGGTGATTTCTATGAGGCAAAAGGCTGCCATGCCTCCTTTTAATACTTCACTACTATATTCTGTCACCAGTCACGATTTCCACAATATTCTAATTCTCTGCTGGGTTTGATAATCTGTTGCAAAGGCCACACAAAATCACAAGCAGTAATCATTTTTGTATGGAGTACCTTGTGGAAATTCACAGGCTATCACAGATTTGGACCAGAAAACATCAAGGGTACAGTCCATTGTTCATAGTTGTGCCTCTTCTCAGTCATGCCAGCAGTCACATGTCTTGGGCATACTCAGTTCTCTTAGCCCTGTGATCCCCTGGCCTCTGCCCTCCTCAAGCATGTGTTACGCAGCCCCTTTAGTGTGGATAAATGTGCAAAGGATACCCCATATTGTAAGGCACTGTGGTAGTTACTGCTATCAGGCTTATGGATCTGAATTGGACTGGCCTGGGGTTTGGCATGAGAACTTGCAAGCTTACTTCTGGATATGAAGCTCGGTATTACCCACATAAGAGTGTCCCTGGATTTGTTTCTCTAGTCAGTCTGGCCAAATACAGCCAGGTTCCTTCCTCAAGCCACAGAGCTCTACTCATTCTGTGGTCTGCGAATCAAGTTGCTCAGCCTCCTCATCTCTGCATTGCTCCTCCCTCTGTCTCTGGCTAATGTTCTTGTTGCAATGATCTCTGGACCTCTCCTTCCTCAGCCACTTCAGGTTTCTTACATGAGGCCCACTAGCAGTCCTGGCTAGTCCTGGATGGTTGCAGAGTTCTTTAACCCCTGTTTCTAAATTGGCATGCTTTTCTACTCAGTGGAAAGACAAAACTTGATGAATGTTAAATACTCCTCAACTTATGTAGATGGTCCGACCACATGATCAATATTGTAGACAGAAGAACAATACCAAAGAATGTCACTGCATCACGGTAATCATCTAAACCTCTCCATTCTGACCTTGGAAGTTATTTTTCCATTCCTTTTAGCCCTTCTCCTATAAATCATCCTTCTGTTCGGTCTATCTGCGAGATCCATGTGGTGAAAGCTGTGTCAACAGACCCTGAATGGCTACTCAGCATGTTGGTTTGGTTTTGGGTAGCAAGGCTACATGTGGTGCTTATGAAGAAAGGCACTATGACCCATGTAAAGCAAAATGCTCATTGGATGACTATTCTGATCACTGTCAAGCTTTGTGTATGCCCTAATACTCTTTTTTTTTTTTTTTTGCATAAACCAGGCTAGGTGCCTCCTTTAGAGTGTTTCCTTGGTTATTTAGAGGTGCAGGTTCCCTTCACAGAATCACTACATCTCACAGCAAATTTCATCCAGTCCATTGGGGTGCCTCTCCCCTCCAAGTGAACCTGCTCTGTTCCTGGATCTTGAATCATCAGGACATAGTTGTGGGTCTACCATCCATCTAAATATACTTCCCCGATTCCCCATTCAAAATCAATAAACTACCACAAGTTAGTCACTTTTGCAATACATTTACTAATGGTTCCTTAAGAAGCTGACAATATTGCTCTATAAATTGAAGCAAATCATTGCTATAACAATTATGGCTTCAATAGTTTCTTGGTTAGTTCCCTCCTGGACTACAATCTTAGAGACCAACAATTACAGGACTACTTACTGGTTTCAGCATTTTTTTCTTTCTAGGCTTGCCATGAAAACAGCAACCCCAACTCTGACTAAATTAGATCAGGGTTTGGCTCAGTGCTCTGTCAATCTCTACAGTTTTTTTTCCCTTCCATTGCAGCTATTATAGCATTAATAACAGAAACAAAACAATTGCAGATCTTGATTGTTTCTTATCACTTAGCATTTTTTCAAAGATCAGTTTTTGGGGACTCTTACAGCTCTTATTATAACAATCCAACATCAATTGTATCAAGCATATTTGTACTTATGTTCCATCATTATTTTATTTTCTAAATATTTACATTCTATGCGAACCCTTGGTATCAGCTCTCCTTTTATACCCTTCCTGATCCCTCATCTCTCCCCGGTGGTGACACCTTGATAAAAGATAAATGTTTATTTCATATCTTACACCAATTGCTGTCTCCTTCCCCCGAACAGTTCTTCCTCTCTCCACCTTTCCCCTACCCTCCTGGTATGCCTACTCCCATTTATGTGTCTGAGGGATTTACCTAACCTAGATTCCAACTGTCCTTATTTCTTTTATTCATGTATGTACATGCTCTGGCTTAGCCCACAGTCAAAGGCAGGATTGGGGTCATGATAGTGGGTGGGGGGGGGTGAGGAAGCCTCAGGAAACCAGAGGGATAGTGTGTACTTTATTGGTACTATACTTCGCCTGGTTGACTCATACCTTTCTTGCGATCCTTTTGCAAGGGGTTGTCCCATTGTCTACAGATGGGTTTGGGGTCTTTACGCTGAACCCCTTCATTTTCAACAATAAGCTTTTTGTGGATCTGTTATAGGTCTTCTGACGCCTGTTACCTGATCCTCTGCACACCTCGTGATTGCACAGGCTGATGTGCTTCCTCCATGTGGACTTGCTGTTTCTCTGCTGTGCTCCCAACTAGCCAGGAGTCAGGAGTCAGCTCTACCACCCACTGTTGTTTCTTATTAAGAGATTTTACCATTGGCAACTGATTGCAACAAACAGTTGTTTCTTCCTATTTTTGGATGATGGTTTGTTTGTTTTCATATCCATAAATTAAAGGTTTCTCATTTTCTTACTTATACACTCCCCCCCCAAAAAAAAACCACATAATAAAGTAAATCTGGTCAATGCAGAGAACCCCATACCACTTTTGACACCAATTGCATGAATCATTTCATTTAAAAGATTGAACGATATTATTTTTAGAAAAACGCTAAATATAACCCAAATGTCCAACTTATACAATTTACCATACCAATTGATCTTTTCTAAAACCAATGATTCTTCCTCCCCTCAGTTTTCTCCTCCACATCATTATCTTTTGCATACATAATTCACTGCAGTATCTCATGAATCACCTGAGCCATCAAAGTAAAAGGTTCAAGAAGTTCTGGCATCTAGAAACCCCAAACTTATGGGTTAAGCATCAGTCTGGAGGCCTCTCCTGACTTGCAGGGCTGCAGGGGCTGATGAACATAAAAGTACAAGTCAAATGACTTGCGACCAAGTCACAAGCAATTATAAACCAGATGCAGGATCCAGAGCAAGAAGGAGAATCATTCTAGATAATTCCTTTATAAGGAGGCATACCATACCCCAAGGAAATTTAGGATAGTGACTGTAATCACATCTTTTAGTAAAACTGCAACTCAAGATATATCCCACTTGAATGTTATTTAATTCACAAAGCATTCACCTTCTCTAATATGAGACCACAAACAAAATTTCGAAGGCAATTATTTACAAGCATCACAAAATGGAGCATGATAACTAAAAGAAACACATTGCATATTTAACTGCATGCCATATCATTTTATATGAGAATCTAAAAGGTTTTCTTTTTTGTTTTTTAAAATATATAATGATTGGTTGATTTCATTCAATATACTGTCCTTCAGGTTCATCCATAATGGTCTATGAGATTATTTTACTTCATAGTTATTACTTTGGGAGGATATACTATATTTCACTGACTTATTTATCCATTGACGAACACTTAGGTTATACTCATCTTTCGCTATTGTGAATAGTGCTGTGATGAACATTTATTGTATAGTATGTTGAAACTATAGGGTGAATTTACTTTTGCTCTCAAATTTATACACAAATCAGACCTTAAAACAAAGCTACAGTGATTGCTCCTGAATTAATTGTAATATTTATTGCTATAATACTACTAATACTATTTTAAATTTATGAGATACAGCATAAATGTGTTATCATTTGTTCTTTGCAATAGACTTGCGAACAATCTCTGAACTATGTATGAGAAAATTGAGTTTGAAGGACTAGCCTAAGTTTAATGAGCTACGAAATTTAAATCCAAAACAAGAAGCAAGGTTTTAGACTGCTTATGCCTTTTCTACTACACAAAGCAGGCATGTATTTCACTTTGAATTCCAACTCAAAATTAAAATATGAAATATGTGTTCGGAATTGATTTAAAGCTCAAGAGACCAGAATATAAAACATTCTATCAGCTTTACATATAGGAGTATGTTTATGTCATTGATCCAAAACCTAGAAAAATCAATATCTAACAATGTCTTATGTATACATATCCAACACAAATTATGGTTAAAAAACAAACAAGCAAAAATATTATTGGTATAAAATATTGTATGAGCCTTTCTTTTGCACATATTGTAATTCAAAAAAGATGCCAGATTGCTTGGAACTTCAAGTATTGATGTTTTAATGAGTACACTATTTTCTCTAGTGGAGCACATCCAATTAAATTTAGCATCAAGTCATTTGCTAAAGGGACAGTGAGCAGCTTCTAAGTGATTCCACTTCTCCTTTGCTTTTTCCTCCATTCCCAGATGCTTTTTAGAAGACTTGTTGGTTTTTCTAAATGCAATAAACATCTCCCTGGGATATCTATTCATGGAAGAGAAGTCAAGAGTCTTCTCTATTTAATAGCTCTCCTGGCTTGCCATACTTTTTTTGTTTTCCTTTACTCAAGTTTTAAACATGCAAAATCCTGAACACTTGTGTAAAGCTACTGTTCATGAATTCATGTAGTCATTTGTTAAATAGTCTACTTAGTAATTTATTATTCATTCTTCAAATGTGTATTGAGTGCCTACTAGAGTGCTTAGGTGGTACAAGTGGTGCCTGCTCAACAACTAACTGATGGCTACTGTCTCTAACTTACCCAGGAGCACTGTGGAACAAAGGCCTGGAATGTTCTTCCATAAAGAGTATAGTCAAGGGAATCTTACAGAAGCATTCTCTTTGGGAACACACAGAGTTGCCACAAGTCCAAATTCACCCAATGGCAACACATTTGCCTTTTGTCTCACCATGTGTGATTTTTCAGATGATTGTCAAGTTGGCTGGGCCAGGCTTATCCACGCCTTCCAAGGGAGGATGATGAAATCTGAAATAATATCATTTTCTAAAGAATGAACTATATTCTGAAGAGCCATATAATTGAAAGGGAGTTTACTCCACATTTGACCTGCTTCAAATGCATGTGGAGGTTCTTGAAAAGCATGCTTATTTTTGTTGGATCTGTACCCGAAGCTTTGCTCATAATTCCAGTCCCTTCTCTTTTGACCTGAGTCAGCAATCTGTCATATGTCTTGCTAACTGCGAGCCTTGTCAGCGGTCTTTCCTGGTACCTGCTGACCTGGATGCCTTTACCCCTGTAGCCAGTAGTCTGCTATCTGACCTGCCAATCTTGGATTTCTCAGCAACTGCAACAATATGATTCAGGAGAAACCTACAGCCTGACACCCCACCTACAAACTTGACCACTGCTACAATTGTAGCAAAGGATCCATTTCCTTGAAATATATATATATATATGTATATATATACACACACACACACACACACACACATAACCGTCACTTGGTTTACTTTCCTTGAGAACCTAGCTTAAAGGAGGATGTTCAGGGACTATCATACATCAGTTGATAACACAGTATCTATTTTTTCCTGATACCTGACAATTTCTTGTGGCAATTAGTAAATAGCAAAATAAAAACAGAATAAATGTGAAGACTTGGGTTTTCTAAATGCAATAAACATCTCCCTGGGACATCTATTTGTGGACGAGGTAGTAAATGTCATATATTAATATATGTTACCATGTAATTTTATATAAGGTGATCATTCAAGGAGTCTGTGCATATATAATATTTGAATAGGGCCTTAATGAATGAGGACTGTGATTTTTAAACTTTGGGGAAATAATATTCCAAGTAGGGATAACAAAAAATATGACTTGGTAAGACAAATTTGAAATATTCCAGCAGCCACAGAATGCCAATTCTTATACAGTACAAGCAAAGGAGGGAAGGGATGAAGAGGCATTCTGGAAGGTATGGCAGTCAAGAAGGCAGGGGAGCTAAGGAGGAGTCTGGATCAAAATCTGCAATGTATTCTAATAAGGATGACACATGAGTTGAGGTTATTGAGCAGTAAGGTACATATTCTGATTTCCATTTTTCAAAGAACATGCTGGGCTACCGGTGACTTACTCAGGTAATGTGGACTTATGTGGCCAAATATAAGAATACATGCAAGACTGGAAGCTTTTTCAATGATCTAGGAGCAATATCATAATGACTGGAGTTTCTGAAGCTAGAAAATCTGATCAATTGATTCAATGTTTTTAAATTAGAGCTCATTGGGTCTGATTGTGAATTAGAAATGTATTAGAAGGTGCTGAGCAAGGGAGACTTTGGTTATATTAAGATAAGACCAACTAAAAAAAGCAAAATGTTTTGGTTCTTCTTGGCCTGGTGAGATTTGGGATATATATTTTGTATCTACAGGAACCTTAGTGGTGCTGTGACTAAAACACTCAATTGTTAGCCCAAATGTCTGGAGTTCAAATTTACCAGCAGCTCTGTGGAAGAAGAATGTGGAAGTCTGACACTGTAAAGGGTAGAGCCTTATGAACCTGCTGCATCCCCTTTACCCTGTCCCATAAAGTTGCTGTGAGTTGAGATATACTTGATGGAAATGGAATTTGGATTTTGTTTTATGTCTACATGGAGCTATGAAATGGGTACTAAATAGATCAATTTCATCCTTAGTAGAGTGGATGATACATGCTGAACTCTTCTTGATGAACTTTACATTGCTTCATTAATAAGCTTTCTTCAGTATTACCTTCTTTTACCATTCAACATTTTGTTGGTTTTTTTTTTTTTTTGCTGTCCAGCATATACACCAAAAAACATAAACCTATTCAGTAGTTCTTCCTTATATAATTTAGTGAAATTGATACATCCTTTGATCAATAAAATGATTATCCTTCTCTGAGTTACACCTTACCTGTCAGCACAAGATTATCATCCCCTCATTTCCCTGTGTTATTTTTTGAGTTGTCTGTTCAATACGACATGCCTTAAAAGAACACCATGCAAAAGCCAGATATTCTTTACTAGTTAAGCTAAAACACCTTTTGATTGTAAGACCTAAGGGGCTATTTTTGGCTTGAAATTTAAAGATTATCTCCAGGCAATAGCTTCATAAGTCTCCCGTCTGAATGAAACAATGGCCAGAGGCTTGGGCTCTCATAGTCAGATATCCCAAGAGACTTTTCATAGATTTTAAAATATATATAGACTACTAAAACATTTATGCCATTATTCTCAACTGAGAGAGTGAAAACATGGAGGAATTCTGAGTTGTTTTGTTTTGCTGTTTGGGGGCATCCAGTTTTACCAAGGTATTTGCTATCTGACAGGGATACTTGGATGACACATAAAGGAAATGAAGTCAAAGGGTCTCATGAGAAAAGCTGCTCAATCAAATAGTTCTTTGTCAGTTCCTCAAAAATCATAGAATACATGAATAAGAAAATCAATCACACACACAACTTGGAAACTCCTGCAATTCAAACATCCATGGTATCACTTTCGCTTTTATGTTTGCTAGAAATTCTTGTTTAAAAATGTAAGAGACAAAGAAAAAATATATACAATAAGGCAAATTAAGCTTTTAATTTGTTCTCTTTCTCTTGCTTATTCAACAGGCTTAGTTTTTATGTGCATTAAATACTTGGGATTGAGTGCCTTTCAAGGATATTTATCTCAGCCCAGTAAATGCTCTAAAACTGAGGAGAACAAAGGTGTGAGATGGAAGTGTGGGTGAGCTAAATGGGGACAGCAAGTCCAGGTAGGGCAGAAAAGCAGATTTTGTGGATGAAGTGCACTGCCACAGTATGATGTGTTTGGAAAGCTCCCACAAAGCAGTTTAATATAATCCATTAGCGGTATAATTACAGCAGACTCTATAGCAAAATAAAATAAACCTATAAACCTTAATCCATTTCCATATAAATGTCCCCAGTAATGAAATCAGGAAAGATGAATAAGAACTATGTACAATGGCAGACTCTGATAAAAAAAAAAAGCTTCAGTTCCACACAAGTTCTCCATAGGTCTCTAAAATATTATGCTATTCATGCAATTACAATCAGCTACTATTCTTAGGGGTTAAAGGCCCCAGCAAAATAAATGGAGATATTGCTTCAGAAAAGATGGCTCAATCAGTCTGGAAATGTTTCTACTTGTTCCTAAGGATAGCACACTCCCATCTGTAGAGCAGACAATGGACTTTCATTAAAAATCCTAATTTCATAGACCATTATGTGATTGTCATGTGAATGCATCCTGCCTCAACCTTAATGGGCTAGCCTCTGCATCTTACTGTATCTTTTGAGAGAAAGGAAGCAGAATTGTTCTTTTGTGGGCATTCTCAGAGACATGATTAGAATTATTGATCACTTTTTGATTGAGGCAAATTCTTTCAGGAAATAACAGCATTTAAAGACAGGATGAGCCTATGTGAGTAGGCACACAGTGAGAGAGAGGAAAAAAAGACATAAAACGAATGCCCCAATTTTTTTTTGGGGGGGGAGGGCATCACTGCCTTCTGGTGGTCATGGGAGCTACCCAGCGCTGCTCCTGAGAGCCGCTGCTGGATTTGAACCGCCAAGCCCATGGACCATAGTCCCACACTCAACCACTTATGCCACTGAGGCTCGGCCCCTCAAGAATGCCCCAATTCTTAAATGCATTCTATATCACTATCACCTCCCCTTCAAATGAATCAACTGCTCCCTGGAGGAGTGAGAGCTCCAGAGCTCCCACCACCATCAATGATGGTCGATATCCTTTCAGATTCCAGGGATCTCATTTATTCCATGAGGAATTATGGTTTATAGGGTTTTAGGTAGCTGGTTCTTCAGAAAGCGATTGCCAGGCTTATCTTCCGTGGTGCCTCTGTATGCCTTCAAACTCCTCAAGATCACTCAGCAGCTGAGTGCTCTACCTTACCACTCCCACCCTTAAGGAAGGTCTATGTTCATTTTCACCAGCTTCATTGAAACAAGAGAAGTATCCCCTCCTCTGGAAAGTTGATCATCAATGAAAAATGCTCATCTAAATTCTTTGACAACACATGGTTCCAGAAGGAAAGCATTTGAGTTGTAGAATGATTGTGTCTTTGGGAGCTGCCCAACTGCTGTTTGTAAGTCTGGATTGGAGGGAAGAAGCGATGGCAAGGCAGGTCTGCTGAGGAAATTTAGGCATTCGGGGAAGGTGGCAGACGCTGAAATGGGAGAACAAGTACTACCTTTGTTAAGCAGAAATGAACAAAAGCAGGACAGAGGCTAATTCTAAGACTAGATACAAACATAGCATACAAAGCTAGTTCCTGAGTGCCCTTTAATGATATTTCGAATGAGACTGTTGTGGTTAAGGAGAACTTGTCCACCAGTGGCACATCCTTCCAAACTCAAGCAAACCCATTAGCTTTCACAGCATTCTCTACGTGTTCAAAAAGAAGACAATGGTTTACTCAGGATTTATGAAACCCCTACTTATAAGAGGTCTGGAATGCTTGTCTTTGGGGGTGGGGAGGCAGTTAGATATGTTCTCTTTCTGACAAAGTTTTGGGCATCTCTCAGGTTCTTGGTGGTGTAACTTTTTCCATGGATCATATAGAATCTTGATAGCAAGGACATCCCCATCTATCTACTCATTGAGGGAACAACAATAAACTTATTTCCCAAGAAAATATACTGTCTCTCTCTGTAAAACTGTCCTATCAAACAACATTTTCAAGTTTTGTGATATAAGAAATAATCCCTGAGAAGTGACACCCAATATTTTGCACTCCTGCTGAGAATTTTGAGCTGATCTCAATTTGATGGTAGTGAATTTGGGTTTTTTGTGTTTATTTGGGGGTAGGCGGAGGAGTTGGATGGGTTTTTAGGGATGATTAAAGTTCTGTGTGTATGATCAGCATGAGAAGGCTAAGTTGAGAAAATGTGGAAATGAAGTGGGTTCATACATTTAGAACTTGGCTTTAAAAGAAAAAGGGAGATACAAGGAATAAATCACTTAGGCATAGAAACTAAGGATTAGGACCAAGAGCTAGAGTTCCAACCCTGACACCTATAAATCATTATACTCATTCTCCTTAATTATTGTTTGGATAACTGATATATTGTTTTGTTATGCAATGTCCATGGCACCTAGGACACCATTATTCGTTATGCATCTATATGTGACCATCTATCTTCCTCCCTTAAAAACAAACAAAAAAACCTCAATCCTTACAGTAGTATTAAGGGAAAAATTTTGACTTTCTTAAACTTAATTCCTGTATACACTGTAACTTGGATATATTGGTGACTTGATCAAATTTAGCTGTTTGCTCTTATCATCTTTCTCTTTTTCTTCTCAGCACTGAGTTTTATTCTTAACCCTTACAGTGTCCTCAGCAAATGTATGAGAGATGTCTTCAGTGTGGAACCACATAATGTATGTACAGGGCACCTTTTAAATCCCATTCCCATTAGTCACCAGGCCACAAAGATCAAATAGATTTCTCCATTAATTAACTGAGCTCTGCATACACTACACCTAGTGATCCTGATCATTCACAGGAGGCATTCTGTTATGCATCATTCTGTCTTCTTTTGCTTTCTGGGTGAATTCCATGTAAATATGATCTTTATTTAATCTGTTCCTTAAAGTTCTTCTCTTAAAAGTCCCGATCAAGAAAAAAACATCATTAAGAACATCATATGAAAATAGAGCATCATTTCATTGATACGGCAAAGAAGAGCCATTCCCCTTCCTGGAATATTGCCATTTTAAGGATATCTTAATATCCTTAAAGTTGCAACTAGTTATTGACTTTGTATGTTAGCATAGTACTGTGCTTCAAAATGGATGAAATATAAATACATAATTTAAACAATAGCATTATTAGTAATTCAATTTTCAGTCCATGGAGTCATTCAGTTCACATGCAGGTAGGACACTGATTGATAAAAAAATACCGAAGAGCAGGTAAGTTGTCAAATGTCCTGGGAGCAGAGGTGCATTGTGGAGCTCTTCTACCATGTGAATTAAGTACTTATAAAAGAGGGTTATTACTAGAATTCAATGCAGCATTCATCAAACAGATTCTGAAGTTGTCTGTTTTCTCACATCATTCAGGAGTCTCCCATGACAAGAGTTTCAAGACACTTACAAAATCACCCTTAAAACAAAGAGGTCTCCTAGACACCATCTAGTTTTTCCAATGTTAAGACTCTTAAAGTCTTAAACACTGACAAATGGTGTAGTTAATTAAGATAGTCATTTAATGTAATCAGACTTATGACAACATTCATCATGATAATAGTATCAAGTGGAATTCCTCTTACCAGTCTCATCATATGAAACTCATGGCTTTAATTTTCCCCATAAACATTGTGTTTTTCTTTGCAGAAGACTACAAATACTGACCAGTGACTCCAGACAGCAGTCATTAAGCCCACTTAAGACATTAGCTTGCATTTGGAACTTTCCTACATAAGCTTCCTTTATGAGTCCTCCACAGCCAGGTGATGCAGTCCATAATAATTGGTATCCTGGAAACTTGGCCAGACACTTTCAATAAGGGATAGTCTGCAGGAAATGACCCTCATATTCTTCCCCCAAAGATCTCAATTACACTTTTGATCTCTTCTCACCAAAGCCTTCTCTATAAAATGATGTGGATATCAAATTGAAGAATTAATACTTTATTACTGATTAAGCAAAAATGGTATTTATTCTATTTTTCCACTTTACTTGTTTATTAGCTTTCCATCCATCAGGATGAGGGTTCCTGTCCATCCTCTTGGAGGCAGACTGTACCTGCTCTGGCTTGTATTCAATAAACCAGTTTGCTGGGCATGGGCAGCTCTGAGGGGCTCCTGCACCCTCCTTTAGCTGCCAGTGTTCACAGTGGGAAGGTAGTGGGAAGCTCCCTGGTGACAGAGCTGATGGGATGGGGTGTCCAGGGACGCAGAGCAGCCTTTGGGAAGCTGGCTGGACCCAGGACCCTGGGATGAGGGGGCACACACATGCATGCACACACATACACGACAGGGCCGGGGTGGGGGAAGTCATTGTCCATGACTGCAGGACAGAAATACAGACTATTGGTATGAAAAACATTATTTATTCTAAGTAGGGAAATTATATGAATGGATAAACACAAACTACACATAAAGCCAAAACATTCCTAAAAAGGGTTCAACATAACGGTAAATTTATGACCACACACATAATCACTCATACACCCCCCACATACACACACACAGACACAAAATACCAAATACTGATTATATGTCTGGTGCATTAATAAGCATTGGAGACAGTAGCAAGTGTTATGTAATTCTTTTCTCCAAGGGACACACAGACACAGCAAAGGGTTTGAGAGAGCAGAGAACTGGACAGCACTTTGTTCTTTTCTAAGTCCACGATGAGTGGTCGTTCATTCAATAAAAGTTAACAACAAGGACACATTTAATTGATACTGTATGGAAGAGTTGCCCTGTAGGTGTAACTATCTGTGGGTATGCACACACATTTTCTAAGGGTGTATCAATTTTATGTAATGACGTGGTGGAAGGAAGATAGATTTTGCAATTATATGGCATGAATTTGTCCAGAGCAGCCTCCTTTATGGCTCAATGGCCTTGCATATATAGTCAATATTTGAATCCTAATATGCGAATTCAATTCTGGCTAAACCAGAATGCATTGTATGTCAAAATTCCTTTCTGTAACACTTGACCTTAACTATAGATATTTATGATGTGAGCAGACCACCTTTAATATCACCAATGTGCATGTACTTTCTTGTTGATCATTTTCTCCTTATGAATCATCTTCTACAGTGTTTGGTGACCTCTCACGTGTCACCACTTAGGTGTTGTCCATCCACAACTTTAATTGTTTATTCTGGCAGAAATGACATCCCTGTGATTGGCTAGCCAGGGTCACTAACAACAGTTCTGCATGCCATATCAAAGCTTTGTTTGTCTGTCTAGGGAGCTTTATAGCAATTGCCTCAAGACTGAAGAAAATATGAATGATGACAGTCAGAATGCCAGCTGCCTGTTTCTCACTGCATAATGGGCATAATGCAGGGTATCCCAGAATCCAACATGGACAACAAAAGGCCCCAAATCTGTAATGCTCAGCGGTTCACCATCTCTTTGAAGGGATTGCAAATGCCTTCCCCAGAGTAGAACACTTTTGAAGAGAGCGACCTAAGATGTGCTTAAACTCCATAATGTCTGCTGCTTTCGTTTGTGAATATGAAGTTCGCAAACGGGGAACAATTACTGAAAGTTACATCAATTACAAATGAATATAGAAGAGATGGTGTGCTGAATCTAGGCCCCTGCCCAACTTTTGAAATAACCCACTTGAGCATGAAAGTCAATTTACATTTTTTTTTCAATTCAAGAAATGGAATTTTCATTTTGTGTCACATTCATAAAAAAACTCATATATAACTCAGCAGGGTACTCACATGTGCTTAGAAACAATATTAGGTATGGGAATTACCTTTTGTACCATAAAGACAAAATTACTCACTGAGAAATAAGATTTTAAAGGATCTTTGGGAAGGAAATAAATAAATAAATAAATAAACCCAAACCAGAATTTCATTTGAGACTGGAACTGTTGTGTTGTTCATCTGCATGCTCCTCATCCCTCCTATATCAATTTTGCATCTCTCCGTAGATTATCTTCTCTCCCAGGAGCACAAGAGGCTGTTAGATTTGAATAAAGGCGTGTGGCAGAGGAGCTATGGGGCTAGGAATATGAGTTCAAATCCTGCAAATTGCTCCTCACGAACAAAAGCACGGAGGATTTTCTAGAAAGCGATGATCGGTACAGGTGCAGCTAACACAAAGCAAATTTACTTAATAGGGACATTAAGTATCTTCCATATTATTACAAAATCTTCAAAATGATCATTGTGATGATTGCATCATATTTTATCGGGTAGCTTCACCACAGCTTACTTAACTGTTTCTCTACTGGGGATATTTATGTACTCTCCATTTTCCTTTCTACCAAGTCAAGCAGTTACAAATTTCTTTGCACTTTCCCTTACCCTCACACCCATTCTGAAGTAAAAATAATTTTCCTGACTGAAATCACAGAAGATGATTTGTAAGATAGAAAATAATAAATAGATTTTGTTTGTCAAAAATAAAATCTTAAGCTACAATAAAGTAGCCGGTGTAGATTTGGGGATGCTCCATGTAGGTCATTGAATGTAAGGAGACCTGCAACCTGTCAAGCATTGTACACAGTTACTCTGCACCGTGCAGCCAGAGTCCATGCAGACTGGTTGTAACAAATTAAGATTTACCTTGGACATTGTATTCAAGGTGTTTATAAGTAAATATGCACCAAATAAGCCAAAGAACCACAGTATCTCTTAAAATTACTTTTTGTAAATGGTTTTTATGGTTAACTTTTCAGTTTCCTGTACAGCTGATAACGTTTCAATATTTGAATACATCAATGATAATTTTCAGTTGACAGAGGTAACCTAACAACTATCATTTATGTTTTGTTATCCAAGGATATACCTTTCAATAAAGTTACTGAAATGCAGTGCAAAAAAATAATTTTCATCTCTTGCTTCTATTTCCTATTTGTCTACAAAATGAATTTCCCCAAAAGATGTGCTTGGGAAAACAGTGGGTAGGCCACTCTGTCTTTGCCACCATTGTTTATGCTTTTCTTTTTTCTACTGAAGTTATAAATAACCAGTCCCGTGGTGACCATGTAAACGTGGACAAAAAGTGAGTAGATGTCAGTGACATTTTCAACTCTACCAAAAGGTTGATGGAGCGTGATCAGTTCAGAGAAAAGGTCTGGAAAAATCTTCAAGCAAACTTTGAGGAATACCTTCTGTCATAAAGCTTCACTACAACTTAAGACTGATAGAGATAAGGAAGTCAAATTTAGACAATCATATGGGTCTCTCTTAAAGATAGAGGAAATGCCTAGAGACCAACAGAAGCTTAGGCAAACAGGTGAAGTGCACACGTTGCATTAGCAGTAAAACCATCTGTAACTTACCGCTTGGATTTCACAGCTGGTGCCTCACCACACTTCTAGTTTGAATCATGCACTTCACTGGTTTGTTCCAGGTGTAAGGGTGGTCTGGCAGTGGAACCACTGGAATGCAGCAGTGGGATAGGGGAGGCCTGAGAAAGGAGAAGAGCCATGAAATGAATTGAGCATGCACGGCCTTGACGTCAAGTGTGGGACTTTATTTTTTAAAGAAAATCATTTCACTGGAGGCTCGTACAACTCTTTTCACCATCCATACATATGTGACTCCATTTTTAAGACACTGGCTGCACATGCACTCATCAGCCCACTCTCAGGTAGAGTCCCCTGTGAGGCCCTCACACAAAGCACAGAGTAGACCATACAAGGGAAGAACCTCTCTTGTGCAGGTGGCTTATTTGGCGGGAAGAGGCTGCTCTTTTTGAGCTCTTCCAGTGGTATCCTGATGCCTGTAATAATAGTTACCTCCCCTGTACCAATATATGTTACTGTTCTAATTAGAGTGATATCATGTCTGTGGATCAATTCAGACTAGCTATTGGTGCCCCTTTTCTAATGATCTCCTGGCCATCTAACAGTTAAATACAACCTGTGAACAACACACAGTCCGGGAGTATTTTATTGCACATATTCAAAAAAAACCTTATAAAGTGGTTTTATGCAAAGTGTTTGCAGGTTTCCATAATGTTTTATCTCACACATTTCTTAAAACTTGGTATTATATAGGCACACCTTTTAGGGAAGCAGTGTGCCAGCTCATGGCAATAAGACTACTGCGCAAACATCAGTGTTACACACATCAACAATGAGTGATTGGTCAAAGTGGCTGAATTGAATGTAACCTTTGGATCTAGATGAATCTGAATTCCAGATTCAGATCTGCTATGCTGTGGTTGTCGTTTAGACTCATAGAGACCCTATGTGCAACAGAACCAGACATTGATCTCTCCTGTGCCATCACCACCATGGCTGTTAAAGTTGAGGCCATTGCAGCAGCCACTGTCGCAATACAGCTCTATGGAGGTATTCCTCTTTTTGGGGGGGCCCTCCATTTTACCACACATGATGTCCTTTCCCAGAAAATAATCACTCTTCAAAATCATTTATGAAGAAGAGTTTGCTATGAACCAGTACATCCAAAGTGCATGAGACAGAGTCTCACCATCCTCTATTCTAAGGAGATTTGTGGATATATTTCTTCCAAAAGAGTTTGGTTTATTCTTCTGGAAGTCCATGGCACTTTCTGTAACCATCACCAATGCCTAAAATCAAACATGTTAGTTTCCTTTCATGTTCCTTATTCATTGTCCAATTTTCCCATGCATATCAGGTGATTTGAGGCAGGCACACCTTAGTCCTCACAGTAGTCTCCTGGTTCTTCAACACTGTAAAGAGGTCTTGTGCAAGCACATTTGCCATACCAAATAATGGCTTTCTAATTTAGGCCAAACTCTTTAATCTCCATGAAATTCATTTGCCTTACTTACATAATGACCTTGAAGGATTTTCTGAGATCAAATTTGAACATATTTCTAACATATGTGCTTAGTAAGTGGGAGTAAATTATGAGGGTTTGATAACCCAATGAGTATTTCTCATGCCATTGTGTGACTTTTACCAACCATATCAAAGAGAAATCATTTATGAAGAAGAGGCTGTTATGAAATTTAGGTACAACACTCTTGTAATGACATATGCCTTCTAGAACTTCCATGTCACAAATATAGTAAAATGCAAATGTTAATAGCCCTGGAGTTTATATGTAATTGGAGGCTACTAAAAATAAATCAGCAATTCTTACAAACAGGGTTTCATGCTAGCATGCCACAGATTTCAAAAGTCTACTTCAACTATTAACAATGGAGTCATTGAGGCATTTTTTGGAGTAAGTCCCAGGTGAGTCTGACAACTATAATTACATTGCAAGAGTAAGGTCTTAATTCTCAAAGAACTCAATTCACGGAGTGGGATGCTAGGAAAGGGGAGAATGCTTAGGCAAAAGGGGATGATGGGGAAATGAATTCATACAGCAAATAATACCAGTCTTCCATAAACCATCAATCCCCAAAGCTGAGGCCCAGCTTGTGTTCATTGTGCTCAAATTTTATGAGTTGAATATTATGGGTCTGCTATGTCTCTACCAAAAACCACCTCTTTGCTCGGGGAAAAATACATAATGAAATTATGAGCAGCAAGTTGCCATTTCATCATGGGGTACTGGACTTGGGGGACAGAGCCAATATAAGTAGAAATGGAAATATTCTTCACCAACTCTTTTAAAAGCACCACCTAAATCTAAGAAATATATGATGGGAATGAAAATAAACTGGCTCTAATCAAAGTTTTGAGACACCTTACTCATTCATTCCTTCAATCAATCATTTAAACCATAGTGAACACTTATAATGACCTAGGCATAATACATAACAAGTCAGCAATTCAGATATTATACAGAACATAGAATTTCATAGTGTAGTAGGGAGGCCATTCAACAAACAATACCAAATCTCAATGCTGTGAGATGAATGCTAGGATAGAGAGTTTTATAAAAGGCCAATGAATCAAGAATTTTAGAATCCCTCAGTGGACTTCCATTTTTGTAGAAATTATTTAATCAATCTTTGTAATTCAAGTCTTTTTTCCTAGTGAGCTAGAGTTTAGGACCAGCCCTCACATTCAGCAGTACTATAAATGTGAGGGATGACAGAGTAATTGATTGAGTATTCCAACATTTTTCATATTGTATAGGGTGGAGATGTGCAAGCCACGCACTCGAAGAATTTCTGTTCCTTTTCCTTCCCAGAGAAGGTGTGGAGTCATGCCCAGATTCTGATCTCCTACTGCTAAACTTGGCCACTTCACAAGAACCATGTTCACAAATCACTGGGGAAAAGATGAGCCTGTTTGTCTCCATAAAGACTTTCAGTCTCAGACACCCAAAGGGGTGTGGTACTCTGTCCGCTAGGCTCACTAGGAATCAGGAGTAACTTGATGGCATTAGGTTTATGCTCAAAAATTGTGTCTAGAACAGACCAAGCTATTCCAAGGGAGACCTTCACTTCCCCACGCACATGCCAAGAAGTGGGAGGCGATGATCCCTTGTTGATAACATTCCAACAGAGGCTCTGACCTGCGTTTATTCATTTTTCCTTCTGGGGAACATGAGAGAAATAAGGAGAACTTTTTTGTGAAACCACAAATGACTTTCAGAAAGATTTTTAAATGCGATTCCTTTTGTGTACATAAAAGACAAATGCAAACAGGTCCCCGTGCTATCTCTTGTCGGAATTAGACTCACAATAGAAAACTTCACCTGTCTATTTTTTTCCCTCTTCTTAACTCTCATTAAACCATACAGGCTCAGTAGGACATATCCCATCAGTGCTACCCCACTAACCTTTCTTCCCCTATGTGATGCTCTGCTTTTCCCTGCTCTAGCATCACGCAGACACCATCTGCGCCTTCCCCGCTCCTAACAGTAGGTCTCAAATCTCTAGCCTAAAAATGTGTTGCTGATGAGGCTTTTCCAAGGATGATTTCTCAATCTAAATAGAATATGATTGTATTGCTGTCCACAGGTAGTCCAGCACCAAATGCAGTATACCTTAGATGGATAGCTACTCAGAAAAGGAAAGACTTATTCTACTACATTCTTTGCTATCCAAGGTGCACTTTCCTTTCCCTGGGTGCTGGATCTGATGTTCACATTGCTCAATGATAACCCATGACTCCTGATCTTATCCATGTAGCAGTCAGGCTAGATAAAACAGATCTTTACAGCCAGTAGACAAGTCACATTTCATATGACTGGTTCTTTCCAAATCTGATAGGGGACTTCTTTACCATTTTAATGTTTCCAAACTACTCACCAAGGATAGTGATGCACGAGGCATAGACCAGATCATAGACCAGCATGGGAGACACTAGGGGAGCAGTTGGGACAACAGGGAGAGATCAGGACTTGGTGAACTAGGCTGCAGATCAAATTATGCCAGCAAAAGCTACTACAAAGGTGCATCATTAACGCATGTGGGAAAGCAGAATTAAAAAGTAATGGAGAATTTCCACAAATTTTGACGCCCCCACATATTATCTTTGATAAATTTTTAACTTTTTGCAACACAGACATAGCAGTGAGAGTCCCATTGTACTGACCAGCACTCTGCACTCCATCTGGACTGCCTATTACATTCATTCTGGAAACCAGAGGGGGGCGCGGACTCATTGACACCCTGTCCCCTAAAGAGAGATTAAGATGAAACATTGACTGGCCCCAAGCTTTCATGAACCTACTCTGAAGGAAGGGACACTATTCAAGTCAGGAAAAGAGAAGTCCCTAACTCGATAGGAGCACTATATTACACGTTGAAGCTTTTTATGTTGGGAGGGAAATTGAAATTACTTAGGAACATTGTCCATGAGAACCGCTGAAAAGCAGTATGCAGAGCAATCCCATAATGTAGGGTGTGGGAATTGGATTGTCCAGCTTGCCAGTCAGGGATTGAAGTTGCTGTAGTTACCCATTCTGATACATTCAAATCCAACTCCTGGTTATCCCATGTGTGTTACAAGAGAATTAGGCTCATGCAGTTATCAATGTCAGTGTTATTTTGCTTGCTTGTTTTTGAAAGCAAATCTCCATACTCTGAGACACCCCTAGGTGGACTCAAACCTAGTTTGTTAATAGCCAAGAGTATTAACCGTTTGCATTATCCAGGGATTCTGAAAAGTACTCCCATATGTGTAAACTCCCTGGTATGCCAGGATGGCTATGCACATCAGTTGTTAAATATAGAGATAAATGCAGTATGAGCGATGTGGGATACATACTTCCAATTCTTCCATTCCTGCTGTCAAATAGTTAATCTCAGGTTCTGGTTTTCATAAAATGCCCCATTTCCCACACGTAGGAGCAAATAATAACCTAAGTCTTAAGTAGAACCACAGCTTTCCGGAATGTGGTGGCTCTGCCCGCTCCAGATTTGTCAAGTCACAGCTAGATGGCTGCAACAGAATAAGAACCAGGAATTCAAACACTGAGTGGCCACACAAAATCACAACCATCAGAGATTAGCTTGTCCTTAACAATATATTTTAGGGCTGAGCCCCGGTGGCGTAGTGGTTGTGAGCGGGACTGCGGCCCACTGGGATGGAGGTTTGATTCCAGCTCCACGGAGCAGAGGCTGGGCCTCCTACTCCCACCACCTGTGGGCAGGGATGCCAAATAAATAAATAAATAAATAAATAAATAAATAAATAAATAAATAAATAAAAAATAATATATTTTAAAAACATTTTGTTGTGTCATATGTGAAATTTTCCTTCGCACATGCATCCTGCAATCCATCGTTTGTATTCAAAGTGCTCTGTGCCAGGGTTTGCAAGTCCTTCTCCTTCTTCTTCCCTGCCCTTGCCTGAGTCTGTTCTTTGGTTTTGTGCAAGGACTGTCTTTTGGGTTCCATTTACTTGCTTTTGCTAAGACAGATATTCTTCCTGGATGCCATTGCTTATTCTTATAGACCCACCTATTCCTTGACTGAAAGATGGCCTGCATGAGTGTTTTTTGTTTTAGACAGAAGTTTGTCTTATGGTTAATGGTCTTAGAGGTTCCTCAGGCTCTTTCAGACTAATTTTCTGCTTTTCAGACTAAATCTGGTTTTCTTGTATTTGAAGTTTGTTCTACTCTATTTGCCCACACTAACTACGATTTTCTGCTAAGGTGCTGGTCAGAGGGGTAGGCAATGGAAGCTAGGACTGTATAGTTCTCCCGAGGTGAGGGGAGTCTGTTATTCATCTAGGGTGGCTCTATTTTTTTAATTACTCAATGTTCTTTATATTTCTTCTAAAATTATGTGGTAAAATTTGAGATAAAAATATAGATAGTTCAAAACCCAAATTCAGAGGAATTAATGATTGATATTTCCATATAATTCCCTCTAATCGTAGACATACACCACGTGCACACACAGAGATATACACATATATTTGTTGAATTCATCTAAGCAAAAGTTTGGTGGGCTGAGTCAAATCTAATGCATATCTAAGCCGGAGAAAGACACATCCACCAAGAGCAATAATGTGCTTGTATGAAGGTGCAAATATGGCTCAGGAAAAAATCTAAAATGATAGACACAATCCAGATATTTTACGGTGGTTCTCAACCCATGGGTCACAATCCTTTTGGGGTCGAATGACCCTTTCACAGGGATTGTCTGATTCATAACAGTAACAAAATTGCAGATTTTCAGTAGCACTGAAATTATTTTATGGTTTTGGGGTCTCCACAACATGTGGAAATATATTGAAGAGTTGCGACATTAGGAAGTTTGAGAACAGCTGCTCTACAACAAGGACACCATAAACTGAGGGGAACAGATGTAAATGAAAATCCAGGAAACCAGAGTTTCATAGGATAGACTAAAGCAGTAAGTGAAATACTGGTGAGAGGAAGAGAGTTGAAGAAGAGTGAACAAGGAAAAGCAAAATGCAAAAAACTTTCCAATCAAAAGTAGGAAGCAGGTTACTGGTTTCACTTGCCAAAAACTGCATCAGCACCCACATCAATAAGAAGCAACCAGAGAGGTGTGATCAGAGGCTCACGGTTTTCCTTACCCCCCCCCCCAGTGACTGATTAACCTTATTTCCCTCCCAATGTGAGGGCCGTGTATGTTATCCAGTGAAGAGACAGAGGGCAGCAACGTGTGTAAAGAACATGACTCATCATATGCTGGCTACAAAAGGAAGACCTTAGACCCAATGACCCAATAACCTAAAAATCAAGTTCTGCAGACATATTTAAGCAGATTGATATATATATATGAATATATCATATACAATATCACTTTCTGATAAAATACACTCTCAGGCAAAGTTCAGCAAAAGAGAAAAAGAACATTACATAAGGATCAGAAATCAATTCAACAAGACAAAAGCACAATAATTATCTATGTACAGAAAAAAACAACAATGCAACAAGCAGTAAAAACAATAGAAACAATTGTGAGGATCACACAGGATCAGGCAGTATCTGTTCTGCTATATACAGGGTGACTAAAACACAGCCAACTCAGTCAATGACACCCAACAACAGCAAAATGTACACGATGAAAGTGTCTCAAAATACATAACCTTTACCAAAATTGAAAGGAGATAGATATCTCCATAAGAAATAATCACTATCACTCACTGCCATCAAGTTGATTTGGACTCATTGTGACCCTATAGGACAGAGTAGAATTGTCCTTGTTAGCATCCAAGACTGCAGATCTTTGCAGAAGTGGAAAACTTCTTCTTTCTCTGACAGGACAGGTGGGAGTTTTAAACTGCTGACCTTGAGAATAAAGTCCTGCATGTAACCCACACCACCACATTACTATCAATGAAGGATATAACAAATAGAAAGAAAATAAAGATACAGAAGAACTAAGCAATACCCTCAATAAACTTAACCTCATAGGTCTGAACAGAACACTCCATCTATGCTATAAACATATCTCAGAATATAGATGAGCATGGTGGGGATTAAGTTATTTAAAAAACACTTTAGCCATACCAAACACTTGGAGGGTACGTGCTGCTGAGCCTAGAGGTTCAGGATCATAGTGTTGGGGGACCCAAAAGTCAAATGGTGTTATACTATACACAAAGGCAATGTTTTGCATCCAATTTTCGTGGTAGTGAATGGGTCTTAGAAGTTTCTGTGGCATCATCGAGGTTGCAATATTTGCCTTGATTTCTCCAGAGCATAGAAGAGTAAAGAAAATGAAACCAACAAGCAAATGATTAATTATTCCAAAGGGCCACTGAACCACATAAACTTAGCTTCTAGAACTCCAAGACTAGAATATTCTAGATGGTGTTGAGCTACTACTGCAGATGACTCTGAGAGGAATCACAATGGGATATTCTTGATGGTGTGGGAGTAAAATGAGGAACAAAACTGAAAATCATAGGAGTCCAAGTTTACCAGTTTGATGGGGTTTAGTGGAACCCCTGGTAATATGAAATCTGAACTCAACCATACTGCCATTGACTCCATGCTGACTCATAGTCCCAATCTGTAAAAGTTCATAGGAGTGGAAAGCTAAATCTTCCTCTGGTAGATTCTTCCTCTGCTAGTGGTTTTGAACTGGCGACCAAGTGGATGGCATCCCAAAGCATAACCTCTACACCACTATAGTCCTCAGACCTGTTAAAGTTAGAACCGACTCAATCTGATGACTCAACCTTCCAACAAAAACAGGCAGGTCTGCAAGGTCAATAAAAGCACCAAAATCCAGAATGCCAGAAGGTGTAGGGAAGGAAAAGGGGAAATTATGAGCATGATGTGGAAATGGGATCAGAGCCCCCACATTGTGCAGATTACACTAAATATCATAAAACAAAATGTAAATAAATTATTTAATGGAAAGCCAGTTTACTCTGTAGACTTTCATGCAATCCATTATATATATATGCACATCAGAATATGGCCTTAGTTTATTGGTCAGAATTATGACTCAAAGGTAACAGATGGTAAATTTTCTATTTAAAATGAGTAATTTTGAATGCTTGGTACAGATGTTAATTTATATAGTGATTGCCAACATTCACTCCTAGGAGAATAACACAAAGTGAAGGATTACAAGTACATTCTCCCATTTGTGTGAGAAAATATAAACATGTGCCTAAACACCCCTAACAACTTTCATATGAAGATGAAATTTCTCAAAAAACATTTTGCTGAATTTTCAAACTCCTAAATAACTAAATTGCTAATAAGGACATTATGCAGATCATGTTTTAATAAAAAAGAAAGAAAAGAAAAAGAAGCAGCCATCATGATGGACACCCACATATATCAGATTAGAACTCTATTTCATAGGGCTTCCATGGCTGATGTTGGGAGGGGGTCCCCAGGGCTTTCTTTTGAGAGGTTCCTAGAGACTTGGCATTTCCAGTCTTGTGGTTAGCAGTGCATTAACATTATGCACCACTTGAAGACTCCCATCACAGGATACAAGCATAAACATATGAACATTTTATTTGATATTACCAAGGAGTCCTCCTCAGACTAGGGGCTGTAGGGATAAAACAGCTAAATAATTAACTAATCACCGAAAGGCTGGAGGTTCACTAAACTAGTGCCACTGTGGGAGTGACAGGGTGATCAGCTCCTGTAAAGGGGACAGCCTAGAACACCCTGAGAGACAGTTCTACTCTGTCACACGGGATCACCAGGAAGTGCAATGGATTCTATGGTATCAATAACAACAATAAAATCCCTCAGCCCCTTCAAAGTTATGGATGTTCCATTCAGTCACTGTTTCAACAAATGCCCTTTATTTCAAAATGTCTTCCAGTGTATTTGTTTTTGTTTTGTTCTGCCATCTTTATATTAGTCTCCTGTGAGCAAGAAAATTGTTCACTCTTTTCTTGATTTTGATGGTCATAATTTTTTGGAATATCACAAGGCCATAACAGTACATATGTGGCTCATTTGTTTTTTGTTTTTTGTTTTTTTTTTTGGATGTGAGGGTGATAATGAATTTGGATTTTTGTTCCTTCAGGTCAGACTATAAATCAAGCTTCCTATTTAGAAGTCCTGAAAAGATGACATTACAGTGTGCAGCAAAGAAGGTCTGATTTGTGGCAGACCACCAGTTGTTTATGCTTCCATCTATCTCCTTGTGCCACATTTGGCAAAAAAGCAGCATGCCTCTCTTGCCTCATGCACCCTCCTCACTTGACCTGGCTCCTTGAAGAGTTTTGTGTTCGCACCAATGCAGAGGGTCAAGAAAGGACATTGACCTGATGGCATAGAAGGGGTGATTTAAAAAATAAAGGAGGTGCTGTAAGCCATCCAAACAGATGAGTTTGAAAAATGATTCCAAGAATGGAATTGCAGATTTGACAGATGTATTAAGTGTAGTGGAGAGTACTTGAAGGTGATGAAACTGTTGTATTAAATAAAATTGAAGTACATATCTTTCAAAAAAATAACTTCTAGGATTTGGGGGTGGGGGCTTCATCTTTCATACTTTAAGTTTGTCTAATGATCTCTGATAATGAGGTATAGGTGTTGCATCCCTTGTAAGAATATTAGAGAAAGAATGCTCTGATCCCATTAAACCCCCTCTATTCAGTTTTGATCAGATATTACAGATTCTTTAATATAAGGATATTTTCCCCTTTCCTATCCCTCTATAATAAAAAATGATGTACAATTTTGTGGTAGACTCGCTTGCAGGCCTTCTCAGTGGACAAGGAACAAGGAATTAAAAACCATTTATTTACACTTACACAGATACAAGCATGAATATACCTCATATTAATATTTATGCTACCTAATTTATCTGTTGACATATAGACCTATAGATCAGAGACTATGAGTTTATATCAGCATCTCAAATTCCAATTTACCATCTCAGGGTTTGTAGCAATTATCTCCCTTTTCACAGCTGCAATGTCCTTCTCTGACAGCAAGCAAGCAGGTTCCCATTAGACTACCTGAAAGAACTATAAGGAAAATACTAGAGTTAAAAGACAACAGAGCCATCCCATGAATATTTTGAATTTCTGGTGGCATAGTGCTTACACAGAGTGGTTACATGGGCTGCAAACAGCCAGTTTAGCTGTGCTAAATCACCTGCTTCTCCAAAGGACAAAGACTGGCCTTTCTACTCCCATAAAGCCTAGGAAACTGGGCTTTCTGCTGCCATAAAGGCTGGAAAACCCACAGGGATAATTCTACCTTCTCATAGACCATTGTTATGAGTCAACATCAATTCAATGGGAGTGAGTATGGATAGCAGATGCCCTTCTTAACAAAAGTTGGATTCTATACCCCAGTACTGTCCTTGGAGCCCTGTGGTGGCATAGTGATAACTTGGTAGGCTGCTAACCACAAAGGTATGCAGTTCAAAATCACCAGCCGTTCTGTCAGAGAAAAAGGAGACCTTCTACTCTCATGAAAAGTGGCCGTCTCAAAAGTTCACAAGGGCAATTCTACCTGATTTTCAAGGTGACTTGGGGCTGGGATCATCTCAATGGCCGTGCGTTTGGTGTTTGAGTTTGATACTCTCCCCAGGCCACATACACACACTCCCTTCTGTCCTGGAGTAAGCACCTGGCGGCCCTGAGCACAGAGCCTCTCTCCAGCTTGCTCGGACTCGGACACATTCACCTTGCTGCCGGAGAGGCCCTTGCTGTATCACGGTGCTGTGTTACTTGGCCCTCTCTGATGATTTTAGCTAATCATTCAGGCAAGTAAAAGGAGGAAGATGAGCACTGGGACTCTGCATTGCCTCTCCCTCCAGAGGGGAGAATTATAAGTCTGGGAGTGGAAGATTGTCTTTTATTATAGTACACACCCTTTTATCTAGGATTTGATATAGCTAACATGAACGACACCCTACATAGCTCTTTTCAAATGCCTTTTGAAGACATATTTCAATAAAAACGGTAACTATTTTATTCTGCTGTGAATACATAGTACCAGAAACGCATCCTTACAATTTTGCTCCTAATCAAGTATGATAGTTTCCATTGATTTTCAAACAAACAAAAAGGACCTGATTAAAAACCTGATAAATCATGCCTCTAAGGCTTTGCAGTGAAATATCTTGTCTTCCAAATTAGTCACACAGGTGATTGGCAGAGAAGTTCCTGTCGGGCAGGAGTGGCGGTGTTGATATGGGCTATTGGTTTTAGCATGTCATCTCCCTCACATGACCCTCAAAGCCATGGTGCACAAAAGACAGAGTAGAGACTTCCACTAGGCTTTGAAGTGCATTTTGCTTGAGACCCCAGCCTTCTCCATGGTGCTCCATATGGTTCTTTAGGGTCTACCCTTACTTGCAGCTATTTCGACCTCCCAAGCCATCCACACACTGCTTCTCACACTGCTTTCTTGTAAGCCATGACAACTTCTCAATAGAAGGAAACAGCAATATGGAAAATGAAAGTGCCTAAGATATCTGCCATGACAGAAAAATTTATAAATATTCATATTATATAGAGCAATCAAGATGTTGATGTTAATATTAGAGCAATAACTTTAATTGTATTTCAGCAAACGGATGGCAATTAGGAAACAAATTATCTCATAGAAGCATGTCTTGCACACAGTTTTGCCCTGAAGGTAAGCCGAGGGCTGTGCCAGCTTCCTGAATTTTAATGCACAACACCTCCAATGCTATTGAAATTAAAAATAAGCATTTAAAAGGGTTTTAAATTATGCTCCTTTCCCCCACATAAATGACAGTGGCTTGCTTCCTGGTAAAATCATGGTAGTTTCTCACCTTAGATGGAAGGGAAGAATCACTCACTGGCAGGGCTGCTTCTAAGAAAAGTAAAAGGGGGCCTGTTGTTCAGGCAGTTCCTCTAGTGATGGATTTGTTATCTCCATGTCTTTTCTGATAATGCACTGGAATTGTACATAGCCATGCAAACCTCATTTGAACTTTCTAAACTCTGTAAAACTCCATAATCTTGAACACTACAGGCTTTCACTTCAGATTTCTCGAGCCTACCTTGAAAAGACCTACTATGAAGCTTTCACAAGGATAAGAGATAAGTGTCAAAAGATGGCAGTTCAAAGGATCCAGGATGGGGCAGTGAATTGCTTATTTTTAAATGCCTTAATGTAACTAAGCCTGGAATCATATCTCCAAGCAGTTAAGGCCCCTATGACAAACCAGTTTCTGTCCTCTGAATTCTTGCTGTGCAACTAATTGGCCCATACCAAGGAGATTTTAACACTTAAGGTCCTGATGCTATATTTGAACTTTCTCTTTGCTGCCATAGCAAGTTGCACATGCTCCTTATATTGCATGGATCTCTTTGTATTGTTAATATTGGAACACTATTAAAAACAGTACACTATTGTACTGTTAGTATTGGAATCCTACTAAAAAGAAGTGATCTGATGGGACTATCTTAGTACATGAACTTTTTGTGTGTTAATGAAAAGTCCTAAATTCTCAGCAGTGTGATTTGAATGTTAACAGTGATATCCCTGGCCATGTGTCTTGTATATAAGCCTATCTGGAATACCTAAATTCACAAGTGGGGAAGTACAACGGGTCCCCTACTCCTGGGAACTTATTTTCTCAAGGACCCTTCTGTGTCCAGTTCCTCAATTCTGATTCTATAGTACAGATCCCATCCAGATGTCTAGTCCTCTCACTTGTTTCAACACACGATTCATTCATGGACTTCTTTATGAATAGAGTAGGACTTATGGAGAGCACACTGCATTTTGCAGAATCAAACTAAATTAAAAGCTCATCTTAGAAATGTCAATGTTTATAAAATAATATAGAAAACATTTCAGTTAGCTCTTTATGCCCAAGGGCCTCCTCTTTTTCTCACTTTTTCCCTTTGTCTATCGAATCCCTAATACTTATGGTACCTCTAAGGCAACAAATTGATTGCTTTTAAAAAATTATTTTCAAATCCTTTGAGTCACCAAAGTTCAATGTAAGTTTAGCCTTCCATCAACCCTGAGTATCAATAGCTAAATATTTTCAGTTTACCTCTCAAGATAATATAATATTGTCCTGCCCCCATCCCATCTAAACAGAAGAATGAAGGGACTTGTACCAAAAGACTACTCTATGCAAACGGACTGGTGAGAATACAAGGCTACAGGGAGAAAGGCGGGCCAAAATAAGCGTGCCGAGTGTTCAGTTTGCACAGCAGCACGGATTCTAAGAGCTGATCATTTTTGTCCACCTCAAACATACAAAATTGCAGAGATATTTTTACACTCTAGAACTTTAACAGTCACAAAAATCTGGGAGTCACGGACTTAGGTAAGGATACTTTATGTCCTACAAAAGATTTCCACATTATAATGATGACTCCTGCTCCAACAGAACAAAGTGACAGCCGAAGAGTCAGAGTCAAGACCACTCACAGGGACCCATAGAACTGGGTGTAACTGTCCCTGGGGTTTTTGAGACAGAAACTCTTTAGGGTAGGAGAAAGCTTAAGCTTTCCCCTGTGAAGTGGCTGGTGGTTTCAAATAGCTGACCTTGCCATTGTCAGCCCAACTCATAAATACCAGGGCTCCTGAAGACTACTGCTATAGCCCTTAAAGATCCTGGTGGATGAGTGCTTATGAGTTGAGCGGTTAGCTTCAAGGTCAGCTGTTTGAAAGCACCAGCTTTCTTGCAGAGAAAGATGGAGTATTCCGCTCTAGCAAACAGTTACAGTCTCAGAAACTTACCCTGTCATACAGGGTATGACACTATGTGTTGACATCAACACACACAAATGTGTGTGTGCATGTGTGTGTGTGTGTGTGTGTGTATATCCAAATGACACTGTGGTTTATGCAAGGATTACTAAACACAAGGTTGGCAAATCAAATCCTTCAGCTTTTCCCAAAAGGAGGAAGCTAACAGCTTGTGAAAACATTTAGTCTCAGGAACTCATGACGTCACTAGGAGTCAGTTGACTAGATGGCAGTGGTTGTTTTGCTTGGCTATTTATTTATTTTTTGGGGGGGTGCATCACTGCCTCAGGTGGTCGTGGGCACTACCCAGTGCCACTCCTGAGAGCCACCGCTAGATTTGAACCGCCAAGACCACAGGCTGCAATCCTGCACTCAACCACTTATGCCACTGGGGCTCAGCCCTTGCTTGGCTATTTGATATGCTGTAAATTGGAACTCTTGAGTAGTGCAAATGGTAAAGCTCAGTCAAAGACTGGTGTTTCTGATTCACCCCAGGATGCCTGGACAGAAAGGTCTGGTAGTATGAATGGTCACAATCTTAAAAATGCTATGACACACTTCTACTCTGACATAATTGAGCTTGCTATGACTTGGAATCAAGCAGATGGCAATGGGCACCGTTATGTTGGAAACAAAGCAAATTGGGGTGTCTTAGGCTAAAATTATGAGATTAACACATCATTGGAAATTTCTTTGGTCTCTCTCTTCTTTTTCTTCAGCTCCATGATCTGTCTATGGTAGCAGCAGTTTTTGTTGTTGTTGGGTTCCATCTTTGACTACTTCAATGTTTTATCCATTTGTCATGCTGTTAGCTAACTTTCACTTTAAAGCTGTTAGTAATTCAGGCAATTTGCTAAACTGCATCATTTTTCTAAGGGGTGACGTTGTTGCTATTCAGCACCTTGAAGACAGTTCAGTTTCACAGAGACCTATGTACAGCAGAGCAAAACACCAACCAGACGTGTACAATCTTCACACTTTTTCCTACATCTGAATCTGTTGTCGCAGCCACTGTGTCCACTCATTTTATTGAGGGTCATCCTATTGTTCGTTGCTCTTCTACTTTGCCAGGTATCATGATGGCTTTTTCTAGGGATGAGACTTTCCTGGCAACAGGTGCGAAGTCCACCAGACTAGGTCTCAACATTCTTATTTCTAAGTCGTATTCTGGCTGTACTTCTTCCAAGTCACAATTGTCTGTTCTTCTAGTAGTTCTGGATCTTTTCCATATTCATCTTCAGTGCCAAAACGTAAATGCATCGATTCTCATTCAAGCTTCCTTACTTAGTGTTCATTTTTTCACATGAGTATGCGCTGATCGAAACCACCATGGCTTATGTCACACTCATTTTCATCCTCAGTGTCACCTCCTTGTTTTTCAATTCTTTAAAAGGATCTACCCAATGTTTGCAAGGTTTACCCAATGCAATGCATCATTTGATGTATTATCTGCTGCTTCCAGACATACTCATTGTGGATCCAAGCAGGATAAAAATCTTTCACGACTTCAGTCTTTTATCCATTTCTCATTTGATACCTACTTGTCTCATTGTGAGGATCTTAGTCTTCTGTTTGTTGAGTCTCAATCTACACTGAAAACTATAATACTTGATCTTCATCAGCAAGTGCTTCAACAAGCTCGACTTTATCATCTTCACATTGATGATTGTGAGTAAACCTTTCTCCAATTCCTAACGTGCCTTCTTCTCCACATACACCTGTTTCCCCTATTATGTGATCAGCATACAAACTGAATAAGTAGGATGACACACAATGTTCCTGATTTTAAATGCATTGTGCTCTTGTTTTCTTTGTAACTGCCTTTTGATTTGTGAACAAGTTCTGCATGAGCAACATGGCATGAGCTAAAATTCTTATTTTTCTCAAGGCTATCCACAGTTTGTTATGCTCCACATAGTTGGATACATTTACATCGTCCATAAAAATACTACTAACTATGTTTCTGGTATCCTGTGTTGTCAGCAATGTTCCATTTGATTTCAGCAACAATATCCCCCCATCCGTAATCTGTCCTGGACCTCTGGTAGCTCCCTGTCAATGTACAAATGCAACTGTTTTGAGATTATATTTAGCAAAATTTTAGTTCCGTGTGATACTGCTATTTTAAAAATAACATCAGCAGTCGGTTGGAACACCTTTTTAAGGAATGGGTACAAAACTTTCAGTCAGCCAAATAACTGTCTTTGAAATTCCCTGGCATAGATGATAAAGTGCTTCCATTGCTTTCAGTGTTTCCACCATCTTATTGAAATATTTCATTTGGAATTCCATCAGTTCCTGGAACCTTGTTTTAGGTTAATTCTTTAAATGCCACTTGAACTTCTTTCAGTATCATTTGTTCTTGCTCATATGCTGCTTTGTGAAATGGTTAAATGTTAACTAGTTATTTTTAGTATGATAACATAACTCTACGTATTCATTCAATCTTCCTTTGATGCATCATTCAACATTTTGCCAATAGAATCTTTCAAGATTGTGACTCAAAGCTTAAATTTTCCTTTAGTTATTTCAGTTCAAGATATGCCGAGCATGTTCTTTCACTTTAGTATTCATTCACACTCTAGGGTTTTTCACATTTCATTATCATATTTGTTTTTGTCTTTTTGAGCTGCCATTTGAAAATTTTTGTTCAGCCCCTTGATTTCAGCATTTTGTCTAATGGTTTTAGCTCTTCTAAAAGTAAGAGCAAACTTCAGTCTCTTTTTGATATCTACTGTGATCTTTCTTTTTCTGTTTTTTTTTTTTACATGGCAGTTTGTTTTCTTTGTGCATGTTGAAAAATTACATTCTGGATTTCATCCCACAGCTAATCAGGGCTTCTATCATTAATGTTTAATACAGTAAATATGCTTTTCAGGTACTCTAAAAATTTTCATTAGGACAGATCCAAGGTGATACTTCGGCTCTCATGGGCCTGTTTTCATTTTAAGCTTTATCCTGAACCTCCATATGAACAGTTGGTGACCGATTCCCCAGTCAGAACTTGACCTTGTGTCAGTGTCTGATACTGAGTTTCACTGCCATCTCTTTTCACAGATGCAGTCAAGGAGACGTCTGTGTAATGTATCTGGAGAAATTCATGTCATAGTCACTGTGTGTATTGTTGGAAAAAAAAAGGGATTGGTAATGCAAAATTCTGTCACTCAGTCTAAAACTTTGTTTCTATCACCTAGATCAGGTGTCCTCAAACTATGGCCCGCATGCCACATGCAGCCCACTGAGAACATTTACCCACTCGCTGGATATTTTTAGCACAACTGCCCGTCCTGCTTAGTAGTCAACTCATCCCTGGCCTGCAGAACTTGTTCATAGATTGTTTTTTGATTGTTTGTTTTTTAACTATAGTCTGGCCCTCCAACAATCTGTGGGACAGCGAACTGGCCCCCTGTTTAAAAAGTTTGAGGAACCCTGACCTAGACTATATGTTACAACTACTGTCCCTTCCTTTTGATTTCCAATTTTTGTATTCCAATCACCAATAATTATCAATGTATCTCTTGCATGTTTGATCAATTTCAGGCTGAAGACATTTGTAGAGTAATTAAATTTCTTTCTTACTAGCTTTTCTGGTTGGTGCATAAATTTGAATAATAATTGTATTAACTGGAGTTCTTTAGCGGTATAGAGATAGTATCCTATCACAAACAGCGTTGCACTTACTCGTAGATCTTGAAATGGTCTTCTTCATAGTGAATGGAAGTACATTTCACCTTGTCATTTCAAACATAGTAAACCATATGATTTTCTGATTGAAATGGCCAACACCAGTCCATTTCAGCTCACTTATACCTACGCTATCAATTTTTATTTGTTCCATTTCATTTTGGATAACCAAATTTTCCTAACTTCAGACTTCATATATTCCATTATGCAGTCAGTATTCATCATTCAACAATAGAATTTTGCAGCTGTTTCTTCTCATTTTGAGCCATGCCCTGTAAACAAATGAAGGCCTGCATGCTTTACTCCATTTACGTCATTATTGTTGACTCTCCTTTGATCATGCAGCTTTTCCTTCGTCATATTTTGAATGCCTTCTGACTTGAATGTCTCTTTTCTGATACTTTTTTTTTGAAAATGTTCTGCTTCTATTCATTAGGCCTTCTATACCTGACAATAGTTCTATTCTTCCCATAAGGTTGTTAACATACTTCTTCTTCATAGTCTGTTCTTAAACTGGAAGCTCTGCTGAACCCTGTTCACTTTGGGGGACCTTGGTATTTGTCGTTTCAGTGACAGCTTCTAGAATCACAGCAATATACAAGCCACCACAGTCCAACAAACTGATAGACAAGTGGTGGATCTGAAGTAGTAGATCAGCCAGCAGAGAGGAAGACCTTCATTGAGATGGATTGACACAGAGGCTACAATTGTGGACTCAAACATAGCAGTGATGGTGAGGATTTGACAGTGTCGGGCAGTGTGTCGTCCGGCTCGACCCTGGCTTCCTATGAGTTCGAACTGCCATGACAGCACCTAAGAGCAACAGCAATAGCCAATCAATTTCTTTCTGAGATCTTTTTACATGGAATGATTTTGTTGTTGTCCTTCGTGGGCTCAAACCATGGGTACCACTTGGTCTGCTTTCAAAGCACCATTCTAAAGATTGCAAACATTGTCTTTAGAATTCTGAGTTTTAATTTATCCCATTAAGTGATAGGTCAACCACTGTTATAACTCTGGCAAAACCTGAAGTAGATTTGGATGTTCTGGTTCAAACTGCAACAAGCTTTTCTCCTGATGGTGTTTCCAGCCTGGTTTCCAGAATGGGATTGATGTGGGCCCCAAGTTGGTGTCAGAAGCACCTGCTTTATATTGCAGTAACACCTGCATTTAAAATGCTTGGTTGCAGCTAGCTCTTCAAACAGGACTTTCCTGTTGCTGAAGAAGGCCAGTCAACACTGCTGGGGAATTAAAATGCATGGCGGTCCTGCTCCTCTGTTTCTGTCTGCCAGGGCAGCATACACTGACCACCACAGCAATTCTGGGGCTACTCAAGCAGATTATGAGCAGAGATCTGATGAGATTTAACCTCATGCTTCTACTGATATTTTCCTTAAATGGTGCTCTATCTGTAAGTTATCTGGATTTTATATCCTTGTGAGAATAAATAAGATAATTACCAGGTTTGTGGACTGTGCCAATTCCAAAATATTTGGGAACTTTAAAACTGGACCTCCAATTCTGAGTCTGAGAACTTATTTTCTTGAAGACAGTAACTGCCAACTATTCTCTCATGCAAGCTCTCTTTGAGGCATAAAATTGAATATAGGAAGACTGCCTGGTGCTTATATTTAGTTAATTGTGGGTGCAATCAGCCAATTGAGGATACAATTAGACACTGCAATTAGCTACTAGGGTCCAAATTATTGGAGAGAAGCAAAAACAGGAGGTTCAGTCAAAGCCACTTTGTGAATAACATCAGAGATGAAAATCATTTGAAAAAATATATCCATAAAACCAAAGAAAAGTGAATACCATTGTGTCCGGCAGGGTTCTCTTAGAGAAAAAAACAGGACACTAGTAATTCTCTTTATATATTCACATAGGATATATAAGATAAGAAATAAACAGTTAACTAATCTATAAAGCAGTACAAATGGCTTGATGCAACTCGCTTGTGTGAGAAAGCTAGTAGACTGGCAATCCTTGGAGTCTTCAGGGCTGCTGAGTAGTCCTCTGCAGAGTAATTCAGGCTATCCAGCCACAGGCAGCAAACAGCAAAGCAGATCACCAATGGTCAGTCAGATGACAGAGTCCAGCCGTCTCCAGCTCAAGAGATGGATATCCCAGGAGCGTGGCAAGTCAGGGCTTCAAGGAACCTCAACTCACAGTTATACAGTCCACGATTAGGTGTCCCACACGTAGTGTTGCTTGGAGGTTGAGGCACAGCAGGAATGAGGCAGCCCATTGGGCAGAAGATCCAAAAGCAAGAGAGCAAGGGCAGAACTTGCCAAGCCTTTTCTCTCTCTGCCCTTTAATTGATCACATGTGCTTATTGGCCATGTCATCACAACAGACCTACCTAGTGTCTTTGGCCACATTGGCACCACAAGTTTACCTATCACAAGCACTAACTAAGCTTATATGCAGAATACCAGGATAAAAATGGCTTTACAGTGCTATATGAAATATCTGTATGTTTTTAGTGTAATTTATAAGCCATTGTGAAGATAATTTTATCATATTTTTGCTGTCTCCAATTTAATTCTGGCACATAGAGGCTCATGCATGCGTCGTTGAATGTGCTGCGCAGTATTTCAAGTCTGTTGACTTTTGGAAACCGCCTACAGGACTTACCTGCACACTATCTCTGGGTAGGATTGAACCACCAACCTTTGGGATAGTAGTGTAGAACTTAACCATTGGCACCACCCAGAGACTCCTCATTTTACACAGGCTTACTTTCACCAAAAGACAATGACTTAAAGCACATAATAGATTAGGAAATGCAATTTTGAAACAAAGACAGAAAAGAGCCCCTCTCACTGGCACTGTGGTTTGGTGCCATCAAGTCTGCTCTGACCCACAGCAACCCATATGCACCAGAAGGAAACACGGCAGGGTTCTGTGCCAACTTCAAAATTGTACCTGTGCCTGAGTCCATGGATACAGCGTAGGGGTCAAGGCATCCCACTGAAGGGCATCCTCTTTGTTGCTGCCCTTCCTCACTACCAAATAAGGTTCTTTTCCTCCAGGGATAGGTCTCTCCTGAAAATTTGTCCAAGACAGGTAAGAGAACGCTTGCCATCCTTGCCCCAAGATGGAATCTTCCAAGACAGGTCAGTTAGACCTTTTGGCACTCCCTGATATTCTCCAGCACCATAGAATATTTATTCTATGTTCAACTGTCACAAGCATCTGCACAACAGAAAATACCCTGGCTTGGGTGGTGCACACCTCAGTCTTCAAAGCAAGATCTTGGCTTTTCAGCACTTAAAGAGGCTTCCTGCAGTACATTTACTTAACACATGGATGTCCTTTGTTCTCTTGACTGGTGCTTTGAGGAGTATTGGCTGTGGATTCAAGCAAAACAAAAGCCTTGACAACATTTACTTTCTCTCCATTTATCACGGCGTTTCCTTTCGGCTCTCTTGTGGGGATTTTAGTGTTCCGCGCATTCAGTTGTAATGTACGTGGAGGACTACACTCTTGCATCTTTATCAGCAATTGCTCATTTTCAGTAAGTGAGATTGTGCCGTCTGCATATGTCAGGTTATCAATAAGCCTTTGCTCAATCTTGGCATCACAGTCTTCTTCAAAGAAGCCAGATTCTCTGGTGGTTTGCTCAGTATACCGATTAAACAATTATGGTGGGGAATACAATACTTTCGTGATTTTGAACCATGTTCTATTGTTCTATTCCCTTGTTCATTTCACACTTGCATACAGCATTTAACCATTTGACAATTTTTAAAGCAAAGAGTGAGGAGGGAAAGAATATTCTCCAGATTATCTCTTTGATTTTAGGGCCAGTGATGCGTTCCTGATAAGTGTTCCCAAACTCACTTTTTCATAGCAGCTCCATGTGGAAGATGTTTCTCGCCTTACAGAGGAAGATATGGATCCTCAAAAAATAAAATGAGTTGACAACATTCAACACTTCTGATGAAGGTCAAGCTGAAATCTTTCTGACTCCAGAAGAACCCCCCCCCCCAAGTTTATGGCCATCCAAATGTCTAACTTATTTTCCAGAAGGTTGGAACTACACCAAATCATAGATATCATAAAGATGCTAAATCCAAGAAAATGCCAGTTACCTAATAAACATTTGCTGTAGACAATTAGAAAAGGGTTTTTGACAGAGGGAGAGAGCACTATACCAAGGAATAAGGGCATTTTAATAGCTGTGGTTCTGTTATACACATCCTTGTAATTCCACATATATTTCATCTTGCCAGAGTTCCTTAAAATATTGGGGAAAGCTGCTTTGATGATTTGCCAGTGAGCTCTTCTGTAGAATTTTAATTTTGAGTAATGTCTTTGTTTCATCATTTAATTAAATTCTATTTTAGAAATTCACCAAAATGCTCATGAGGGGGGAGGGGGAGATAAATGGTCATATGGAATTCAATGCTGTTTAATTACATGAATCCATTCAGTATGTAATACCACTGTAACAATTCCTTAATGAAATTGAATTATTTCTTTTAAAATTGACTTAATTAATGATTCAATTTACATTAGATTGATTTTATAATCCAATTTTAGCCATAATAGTAAAGTTTAGGGGTTCTGAAAAAGAGAGACTTTTAAGAAATATTAAAATCGGAACTTCTTTGAAATGGAAGTTTATATGGAAAATAGATAGCTTTAGTTGAGACACTCAAAATTTTACTACTCTATTTTGTTAAAAGAAAAATGCAGTAATTTTATGTTATAATTAATTTTAGGGTTTTAAAAATCCAATTATTTCCTGAATAAGCTATTAAATATATTTCTGTATGAAAGAAGGGGCCTGAGCAGCTGAGAGAAGAATGGCTCTGATGGTTTTAATGGGCTTCTAATCAGTTAATGAATTCTTCACATTTGCTACCCCCAGCCTCTCAGAACTGCTCATGTTGTCCCAGTCTGGGTTAAGGCCATGTAGCTTACCCTTTGTGCTTGAAAGCATGATCATACTCTTGGTTCACAGTACGATTGCACAGAAGAGTAAAGGGGTTAATTATCTTTCCCAAATCCTCATATTTTCCTTATGGAAGCACTCATTGGGTAACCACTAAAAGTTAGTTTTCCATAAAACTTCACAGACTTGGATTACACCTACAAATGTAGAAGTGAACATGGTCCAAATTAAATTGGTAGATTATTAAACAAAACCCTAGTTATTAGGATGGACACACACACACACACACACACCAGCAAGTAAGCATTCCCCACACCCACCATAAAGAAAAAAACAGAAATACTTCAAGTTGACTGAGATAAATTGATTTGGACCCATAGGGACCCTATAGGGCACAGGAAACTGCCCTTGTGGATTTCTGAGCCTGGACCTCTCTTATGGGAGTAGAACGCCTTATCCGGGTGTTTTGAATGCCTGAACTTGTGGTTAGCAGCCCAAGGCATGACCCACTAAATCACCAGGGCTCTTGTGTCTATAATGAAGGGATACATAATCAGTTCACCACAAATGTGTGGGAATCAGAATAATTGCACACCCTTGATTAACTTGCTATTTCATCATTAATCATCCCCACATTCAAATCTACTGCTGCTATAAAGTATCACCACAAACCTCCAGAATTTAGGGGAGTAGAAAGCCTCTTCTTTCTCCCAGAAGCTGGTGATTTTGAACTGTCAACCTTACATTTGATGGTCCAATGTGTAAGCACTATGCCACCAGGATTAACAAAACCTCAGACTTTAAAAGAGCACATTTGGTATCTCACTGTCATGAAGGTGGGAAGTGTCCTCCTGGTGGGTCAGGCTCTGAAAAAGTGTATGGGAGACTTTTTGGAAGTGTCTTCTCCCCTTGTGTGTTCTGAATCCACAGGCTACTTTTGCTTGTGATCCCATGTCATTCCACTGTCTCCTTCCACAGTCCCTTCTTCTTCTCTGACTCTAAACCTGGTGATTACACACTCAGATGACGGCAGGCAATCTTCCTACCTCGAATCATAGGTCCAGAATTGAGATTCATGTGCTCCATGCAGTTATGACATGTGGACTTGCGGAGCTCTCAGGCAAGACATTGTTCAACATACCACAGCCTGTATAGACTCTATTTCAGATCATGGAATTTATCTGAGAGCGGAAAAAAACAAAAAACAGAGGACAGGGAATTAATGTTCTTATTCCTTTTCTTAACTGCTTTTCCCTGTCCCCCCACTCCTGTGAGGACCCACGCCCCCTCCCTCACACACACACACAGACTCACACCAGCTTCCCCATGACTGAGCTTGTTAAGGATGGTTTGCAATCCTTAGGGGATCACATAATTGATTGTGAGGGTGGGGGAAAATTTGGCAGTAGTATAAGATTTCTGAATGTACAAAGACCAAAACACGAATTCAAATAAAATGTCGACTAAATCCAAGGTCTTTCTGACAGTGCTTGCCTATGTAGCTGTTTTCATGCGAGTGAAAAAAAAAATGTTTATGAGGTTTGACACTCCACCTGAGATATGGCATTTTCTTTTAAAGGGTTCCTCTTGATTCACACACAGACAGTCTTGATATATTTGGCAAATAAAAGGAAACGTTAAAATATTACCCATACCAAATTATTGAAAACAAACAGCCAAAAACCCTCCAAACTCACTGAATTGAATCTCACTCATTGAATCGATTCTGACTCAACAGGAAACACATAGAAAGAATTGAGACTGGTGTCTGAGACTGTTAACTCTTCACCAGAGTAGAAAGCTTCCTGCTTCTCTCGTGGGGCAGGCTGATGAATTCAAACTGCCTACTTCGCAGCACTTAGCAACCTAATATTGAGACACTATGCCACAAAACTCTACACAAATGGCAAATGTTCCAATAAATAAAATAAGAGGAAAGGGTGACAGTAAAACCTCACTTTGTGGTATTTGGTTAACTGCAATACTTTAAAATTGTTTGAACTGGTCCCATCACGATTCACGCAGCAAAACTGGAACCAAATTGAATTTGTAAAATGTGGGTGCAAGAATGATTGCAAGAAGGGGATAAATTATGAGTGTAAGCCTGGAAACAGTAGATCCTCAGAGAAGCAGAGTCCTTTCAGGACCCTGATGCAGGAGACTAGATTATTGCGCTGGCTATGGAGGAAGGACATAGGTTTACAGCTTCCCTGACACAGTCAGTGTTCAATACAAGAGCTTAGTTTCTATGAAATTCACATGGGCATAGGCCACTCTTATTTTCTAAAATGAAGACTAACTTTTCACCAGGCATTCATTTGACCAGTAATGTCTGCTGCCCTAGTTATTATTCTGGTGCACCCATGGTTTACAAATTCAGAGCTGTTCTGGTGTCTCGTGACCTGTTCAAAGCCTTTGTTATCAGAAGCTCCTAGAACAACTTCAACTGTCTATTAGCTTAGAGGATTAAAGCTGTGAAGCCCTGATTTAATTTACTTTGTGTATCACCACCTCCTTTTCTCCTACAAGTCCCCCCTCCCACTTTTTTTGTAAGAAGCAAGAAAAAACAAGTAGAAACTTGATCTTCCTTTCATTAGACTTGGTAACCAGCAAAGTTGCCTGGTATCATTCTCTCTGCTTGAAAGAACTGTCACGCTTATTGGTAAAATAGTTCCTACACAGTTGCTTTTAGACCTAATGGGTGTGCGGCAGCATAAGACCCCTCTCCCCAACCTAATAAGACCTCTTTCTCCTCCCTTTTCAGTCTGGAAATAATTCAGGTACCACTAGCTAGGTAGATCGGAGTCAAACTTAAAATTGCTCTCAGGAAAAAATAAAAGCAGATTATAAACTGTGGTTTTAAATATGAGACCAAATGAGCATCCTGACATTTTTCTCTAGAATTCAAATTTAGACATAGGACACTGTAGGCTGCCCTATTATATTCCAAGGTGACTTTCCTTAGGGGAGCATATAAGGGAAGAAAGAGGCCAACTTTGCAAATCTAGTTCTCTCTACTGCTCACAAGACAAGTGAAATATTCTCTTCCCCAGGGAGTTGTTTTGTGTTTGTTGTTAGGTGCCATCAAGACAGTTCCAACTCCCAAGGGCCCCATGTACAATCAAAACCCAAATCCAACACAGCATTGGTGAGCTATGCACTGTCTTCACCACTCTGATGGTTGAGGCCAATGATGTGAGATCATTGTGTCAATCATATGTTTGCGGGTCTTATTCTTTTTTCATTCACCCTCTACTTTTTCATGTGTAGTGACCTTCTTTGTAGACTAGTCTTTCCCAAGACTGAAAAAAAATAACAAAAAATTAAAAAGCAAAAAACTCACTGCCATGACGTTGATGCCAACATACAGCGATCCTGAAGGTCCTACAGTGTAGGACAAGGCAGAACTGCTGGTTAAGTGTCTGAGACTGTAACTCTCTATGGAAGGAAAAAGCCCTGGCTTCACCCACCCCACCCCATCCCCACACTCCAGAGCTGCCAGAGATTTCAAACTACTGACCTTGCAGATCACAGTCCAATGTCAAGAATTCTCCCTTTTTGGTTTTCTACCTCCAGGTTTTCCTATGTTTCATTATAATAGTTTACCTTGCCTTCTCCAATTTCCCTTTAAAGCAGTGCTTCTCAACCTTCCTGATGCTCCCTTTCATATAGTTTCTCAAGTTGCGGTGACCCCCCCCACCATAAAAATATTTTCCTTGATACTTTATAATATGGCTACCATTATGAATTGTTAATATCTGATATGCATATGTGGGATGTGTTTTCACGGTTCCAAATTTAATGTGATTAAACAAAATTTTGTGATTAATTATAAAACAATATGTAGTTATATATTATGAAATATTTATGTGTTTTCTGGTGGCCTTAAGTGACCCTTGTGAAAGGGTCATTTGACCCCAAAGGGGTTGCGACCCACAGATTGAGAACCACTGCTTTAAAGTATTTTCAGATCTTATGCTTCATCATTTCTTTCCTTTGCTCTAACTATTTGACATTCAAATAAAACAAATTAAATTCTACTGTCATCCATTTTGATCTTTTCCTTCTTGTCTTTTAATGGATTTTTGTTCTCTTTATTTATGATTTGGATGCCATCTTATCATTTGTCTCTTTTTATCATTAGTGTTTAATTCTTTATTGCTGACAACATCTTTAAATGTAGGTGATCTGTATTTTGGCTCTTGTGGATTTGTTTTAATCTTATTCAGCATCAACTTGAACTTGCATGTGAAGAATTATTGGTCCCCTATGAAGTCTGTTCCTGTCCTTGTTCTAACTGACAACACTGAGCTTCTCCTTTGTCCACATACACAGATGCAGTTGATTAGATACCTGTATAAGACATCAATTGATGTTTACATGTGTAGGTGTTACTTATGTTGTTGACCAAAAGGTATTAGCCATGAGTAAGTGATCTATCTTGTACAGTTCTGTCAGGTGGTCCAGGTCTTGTTTTCATCATCACAGCCACACTTTCACTGCTGATCCTTAATCATTTTCAAATTTCATATTCCAGTCAGTGTTTATCAAAGGACCTGATTGCATAGTTGATCAATCTCTAATTGTAAAAGTTCATATAAATCTTCCATTTCCTCATACTTGATATTTGTAGTGGGTGCATAAATTTAAATAGTCATAGTAGGGACTGGCCTTCCACTCAGCTATGTGAGCATTATTTTGTGACTGGCATTGCTGTACTTCAGGGTAGATTTTGTAATGTTCTTTTGGATCATGTAATATTATTTCTCTTCAATTTGCTTTTACCAGAATGGTACATGATATGGTTTGGCTGACTCACAATGGCTAATATTCATCTATTTCAACCCATAAATGGCAAGGATATGGGTATTTACATGGCCTATTTGGATTTTCAGAATTTCCAATTTTCCTTGCGTATTATAGTATAAATTGCACATTCTAATTAGTCATGCATGTGTGCAGCTGTTTCTTCTCATTCCAAGTCATAGCATCCCAGCACAATCAGATCCTGAAAGCTTTCCTCCCACCTTAAAGTGTCAGCTCTTCTCCTGTCATATTTTGAGTGTCTTCCAGATATAAGGGTTCAATTTTGGGGACTATAGTAGACAGTGTTCAATGATTATGCAGAAGGTTTTCAGTGATAAACATTTAAGAAATGAAACATCTTTCTATTCAGTCTGTCTTAGTCTTGAATTTTGGCTGAAATTTTAGAGAGAAGGAACCCTAAATCTGCAGGCATAGAGTAGATTATTCCATGGAGTTGACTGTCATGCATGAAGACCCCACATTGGGTTTCAAAGACTATAAATCCTTGTAAGAGGACACAGTTTCATCTTTCCCATGCAGAGCAGCTATTAGGTTTGAACCACCAATTTTGAATAGCTCAACACCAAACCCACAGCACCTACAATTCTCCTCAGAAAGAAAGCAGTGGTTTCTAAATGAATAGTGTTAAAGGGGGAGGAGTGAGAATCTCTTCTAGCTTCACGGGAAATTAAGTAGAAGAACTCCTTCTCTTGGACGCAGCAAAGTTTGGGAAATAAGTGTTCCATCTGAAGATTGATTTTTTTTCTCTTCCAAAGGGAAAGGCATAAGAAATAAATAGTCAACTAAAATCATTGGCAATATTTTTTTTCAAGAATCACATTAGGAAGACTTCAAATTCCTGTATTACAAAGGAGGGAGGGAGCCATGACAGAACAGGAGAGGTTAGAGAGTCAACAAAGCAGATTACTCAATCAGCCAGGCAATCACAGGCTTTCATGTATTTGCTTAGCAAACAGTTTCACATGTTTGTCACCACATGATGTGTTGTCTTATCTTGCTTCCCGGGGAACTCTGTCACATCAGAGCGTATACACTTGAAAAAAGGCTTTCATTTTGTGGGAAGGTGCTATGGGGTTGGAAAATAGACAGATGCCCAGCATATGTAGAAGCAGATTGTTTGGTGTGGTATAAAAATTGTGAAATTGTTCATTACAAGTTAGCAAGTAAGCAAAAATAGGCCCGTGCTTACCTAGCTTATTAAGTGGTATGAACGTATTTGGAAGACCAATTGATGTGACAAGAGGTTCAACAGGGTTCAGCCTAATCCACAAAACTAAAGAAAAACAATGTCAGATTGACAAATATGAGTGTACTTTAGAAGGTTTGTGGGAAAATTCTGCTATCTTTTATTTATACTTCATATTAAAGCCCTTGGAGGTCCTAGCTGGGGTGCACACTCTTTAGGAAAAGCTAATTAAAACTTATTACCTTTGTCTATCTCCTGGATTTCAAAGCACCTGACACAAAGTAGCTTCCTGTATGCTACTAAATGGCCTATCTTTGAGTATTTCCCTTGTCTTCTAAGGTTTAACTTCCCTGCTTTGTGCAGTAAATTTATATTTATTTATAAATCTATATTGTTTATGCCTATTTAAAGTGTTCTATTATTTCTAAAAGGCTAGATTTCTATTGAGTTTTCTTCATTTTCTCCCAAACCACCTTTTGCTTTCTCTGGATAGCTTTCTGGAATTCATTTAAAAAAAATGACTCTAAGCTCATTAATAAGTCCTCAATTAGCCCTTTAATATGTAACTTTAATGCACAAGTTATCTGTGAGTTCAAGGGGAGAAAAATGCCTCCTGCAGGACACCCAGGGCATATTTCAGGTATTCTTCATCCTGTCTACATGAGGAGCCATGGTAAGATAATTTCAAAAGCATACGCCTTTAGGATTCAAGCTGTTAATGTTTGCAAACCAGACAACCACCCTTAATACCACTGCTGGTTTATTGACACCAACTCTGTGCTTCCCACAGCTTGTAATTGAATCCCCCCACTGCTTAATTGGAAATAGAATGACTCCGCAACCAGATTTGAAACATCTTCTGAAGCTGGGAGGAACATCAGCACTCCCTTTTAAAAATAAAAATTATATCATTAACTGTGTTAAGTGAAGATTGGTGTTCTGGTGAATATCGGGAAATGAGTGCACCCCAGGACTGTCTGAGCACAGGGCAATTAGGGATTGTCTTCTGTTTCAGTGTATGAACACATGGCCTCCCTCCTCGCCAAGGCAGGCATGGAAGCTGAGGCTGCCTACACCTGCTCCTTGTAAAAGACTATGCACTGCACTACTCCGATCCTGTTCAAGGACTGTTTCTTCTAAAACAGAAGCATATTCTCTGGCTCAGGAATTATGTTCACAATTTCAATCAAGATGTAGTCATTACCCTCTTATTATAAGTTCATATGCACTGATGAAGGCATTACTCACTCACTGCTATCAAGTTAATGTTGATAGGCACACATCTTGTTTGTAAACAGTGGAGGAAAAGAAGACAATAAGAAGTCAGTACAGCATTGGGTGGTTTGCCTCAGTAATGCATACTCATATTGGCCATGAATCAGAGTCAGCTTGACTGTAACGTACCACATGTAGTACACAAGTTCACTATACAAACACACACACACAATCCCTCTAATACACAGCACTTGAGCAGCCTTATAGGATGGAGTAGCATTGGGTAACCCATTTCATTGATATATATAGGACAGAGTAGAACTGTCCCCATGGGTTCTGAGACTGACTCTTTCTGAAAGTAGAAAGTCCTGTCTCTCCACTACAGAGCTGCTCGTCATTTTAAACTTCTGTGTTGCAGTGGGCAGCCCAATCTGAAACCTCCATGCTACCAGGGTTCCTTGTGTGTGTGTGTTTGCCACACACACACACACACACACACAACAGAAGCCCTGGTGTCATGATGCTTAAGCACTTGGATATAATATGTGTAATATATTTGCATACTATGTACACGTGTATAATGTAGCTTTATGTATATACATGTGTGCACCTATACATATACATATGTACATCCATACACGTCTGTATGTGTATATACCAGGAACCCTTGTGGCACAGTGTCTCCCTATGGGTTGCTGACTGCAAGGTCAGGATTTGAAATCACCAACAAGTATACAGGAGAAGATGAGCTTTCTACTTCTTTAAAAAATTACAGTCTCCGAAAGCCACAGGGGCAGAACTATCCTGTTCGAGAGGGTTGCAAATGAGTCTGCCTCAACTTGATAGCTGTGAGTTTTTAATATACATAAATACACTTATACATGTATATATTGGAGTAAGATTGTATATATACACACCTATATATACCCATAGGTAGATAGCTAGATAGATGATAGATAGCTGAGTTCATTGATAAAGTCACTGTATCAATAGGTTGTGTCAAGAGCCTTTCTATTTTTTTGCCACCTCACCACTTTACCAAACATGATGTCCTTCTCCAGGAACTGGTCTTTCCTGATAATATGTCCAAAGTGTGTAAAATGAAATCTCACCATCCTTATCTCTAAGGAGCATGCTGACCTTACTTCTTTCAATAAATGGGTCTGTACTTTTAGAAGTTCATGGTACTTTCAATATTATTCTTCAGAATCACAAATCAAATGCATCTATTCTTCTTTGATCTTCCTCATTCAATGCACAACTTTCATGTGCATTGATATGATAGATTAAGTATATGGCATGTATTGATTTAATGGAAGTGAGAGTTTTTAAATATATGTAGAGTTTATATGCTATATTTATTATGTATAATTAATATACTATTATTTCACTCTACAAAGCACCTCAAATCCTAAAAACCAAATGCCACTGTCAAGTTGATTTTGATGATCAGTGACTTCATTACAACAGAGTAAGACTCTTCTGTAAGCTTTCTGAGACTGGAACTCTTTACTGAAGCAGGCAGAGTCTTCTTTCACCCATGGGGTAGCAGTTCGTGTTGAATTTCCAGCCACTCAGTTGGCAGCATAGTGCTAACCCCCTGTGCCGGCATGGATCTTACCCAAATACCTAAGAAAAATGTGTGAATAAGGCTTACATGTTGTGCTTGATCTTAAGCACCAGGGCTCCTTAATCAATAAATACTACCTTGTATTATTAATAGCCTAAGCAACCTGCTAAACTTGCTAAGAGTAATAAACCTCACATTTGCTTTCCATAGATCATGCTATTTTCTAACAGTTGTTATATTACAGGTACTCATTAGTTTTGACAACTGTCCTGGGCATCGATTATTTCCTATTTTTTTATTTCTGTCCTCTTGTCATTTTGTCCTCTGTCTCCTGAGATCCACCCATGAGGACATAGTTTAGATGCCCTCTCTTAACCACGTCATGTTAAGAGTAAATGTTTTGTACAAAGCCTACCTATTGGTGAGCACAGAGTCATTAACTCTATCAGATCCTCATAGGCCATCTGAGGTCCTGAACCTTGTCTCTGTGTGCCTCTCCAGAAAAACATGTCAGTGCTTTCACCTCTCTGGGTGCACCAACAAAGCTTTTCTTCTCTCACACACAGCCGCAATAATCATTTGTGCCTTATGACTACTTTTTTCTCTGCCTGAGGAACCCTTCTTCCTGATTCCTAAATAGTTCTCCTCCCTGCCCAAGATATGAGATCAAGCATTTGCTTCTGCTCTTCTGAAATCACGATCCACAACAGAGTGGGATGTACTCTATCCCCTTGTTTTACTTTATTACAGCTGTAATTGCTAACTTAAATGATAGTATTTACTTGAGGAGGCAGCCACGATGGAGGTTCAATCAACACTTGCTCATTAATCAATCAATTAATTGGAACTGACATCCCACATGCTCTAGAAAGATACAAAAGATAATGGAATGTACATTTGCAATTTGCTCAAATGCTGTTCAGTCCCTCAGTGAAGGGAGAATTTTACTGAGGGACCTTTAAATCTATTGAGGGTTTTGAAAATTTTAGTCCAGTCACCTTTTAGCCAAAAAGTTGAAAGTTCAAGACCAACCAGGGGTGCCCTGGAAGAAAGTCTTTATGATATATTTCTGAAATGTTGGCCACTAAACCTGGATAGCATGGAGTTCTATTCTGATACACATATAGTTGCACTGAATCGAATGATTTAACAGCAACTGGTTTTATATCCATTCAAGCACTGGATAGACAGTCGAATCAGAGTCCCCAGAAAAATCAGAGTGTCATCTCCAGAAATCCTTTCCTTACCCTCTAAGTTTCTGCCCTAAAATGATGAGATTCTGTACATGCTGCTGAACTCCTAAGAAAGATCAAGAATCATTAGCAAAGTAGCATATGCATGGCAAGACGCTCAGAATGCTAAGTACATACAAGTGATTATCTGCTATTAGGCAGAGGGTTAAGTCTGCAGCCATGATGAGAGTTATAATGGGGTGGGACATTTTGCCAGACAATCATCAAATTAAATCAAAACTACCTGACTCACTAAGTCTGGCAAGCCTTTCCTGAGGAAGGGGACACTGAGCTGAGATTTGAACAATGTGTGTTGAAAAAGGGGAGGAGAAGAGTCCCAGATATTTTCTTATGTGAGTTAGAATACTTTGTCTTGAATGCCATGAAGCTAACCAACATGTTACAAATTGTCTGGAGTTTACTCAGTTTTAGCACTACATCCTAGAAACACTCAGTTCTCACTAGTCAGTCACTGAGGTCATGATCTTCTTGTGGCTGCTCTCCAGTGAAGCCTAACTCAGACTGACCACCTGCTCAACTGAACAAAATACTGGCCAGTCTGGCATCCTCCTCATGGTCAGTTATGGATTAGACCACTGATTCATAAGCTTTCACTGTGTTGAACTTTTTATTACACATTAGGTGAGGGTTAACAGTGAAGACCATGCATTTTATATTCAACAGCTCACATACATTTTGTTTCGGCACAATCAATGCAATCTCATCATAGCACTGTCAGGTATCCCACTTCTTCCCTGTGCTTCTTGCTTCTGTCTTGCCTATCAGAGGAGCTTTGTCCTCCCCCTCACACACCTTTGGATCTTAAATGGTTGGTTTTCCTCCCACAGGAGTGAGGTCAGTTCCAGAGAGGGAGGGTGATGATGGGCCATAAATTTGAGGATCCTGACAGTTCTCTTTCCAATAAATATACCCAATCTCTTGTATTCCATAAGGCTTTGTATAGATGATGTTAATAAGTAAGTTGCCAGGACTTTCTTCAAGGTCCATCTTAGTCTGGAAGCTCTGCTGTTCGGCATCGTGGCAACATGCAAGTCTCTGGTGACAGACAAATGCAGGTGTGGCATGAGATTGAGGCCTGGCTTCTCATCTGGAAGTCAAGAAGTCTGCCCCTCTAAAATGACTGATCTCCTGATGTTAAAAAAAAAAACACATTGTAAGAGGTCCCAATAAAAATGATTTATAGTTTTTCTTAAGAGATAGAATGACAGAGAGAAGAAAAAATGTTAAACTAGCTATTGAAGGCTTTCTTGACAAACTTGTCAAGAAATCAATGTCATTGGCTTTTGTATGGCCATTGTGCTGCTCTGTTACCAAGACATTGCAATAAAAATGCATAAACCTACATTTCCCCATTTCTGTCATGCTTGGATTCACAACCAATGTTCATGGAAGCAGCAGTCAGGAGACCAAAGGACACAATGCATTTGGTAAATCTGGTGCACAAGACCTTTTTAGAATATTGAAAAGCAGGGATCTTAATTCAAAGACTAAGGTGCACCAAGAAGCTCAAGTTATGATGTTTGCAATTAAATTGCCCCAGCTGCATGTGAAAATTGGACATCGAATAAGGAAGTCTGAAGAAGACTTGATGCATTTGAATTGTGGTACTGGAGAAAATGGAATGAACCAATCTGTTCTTCTACAAGAAGAAGATTGCAAGGACCACTCTGTCCTTGTACAAGGGAAGTCTTCTTTAGCGCCAAGGACAATGAAACTTCATCTCCCATGCTTTTGACAGGTGGATTGATTCCTGGAGAAAGCCATCATTCTTGGTACAGCAGTGGGGGGAGGGTGCGGGGGAGGGGGAAGGCCCTCAACGAGAAGGACTCACACCATGATGGCAACAATGGGATGAAGGATAGGAACAGTGTGGGGGTGGCCCAAGACTGGGCCATGTTTTGTACTGTAGCATGGAGAGTCATGATAGATTGGAACACACACCATGGAAGCTAACCCCAACAATCTTGCTCAATTTCTCTGAGCTCCCATTTCCTCACCTATCAAATAAGGAGGCAACCCCTGTCCTAAATGATAGTTAAGATTTCATGTGATCTACTGTGGTTGGGCATTTAAAAAGATTAATGATGAATAATTTAACCCAGTCCCTTCCACATGTAATGAAAAACTCTGATGAATGGAGCTATTCAAGGATGGGATGGAGTGACTGAACCTTGATAACCTAAATCTCTTTCCAGTGTCACTTGGAGAATGGCTAATAATTGACTCAGTTTTGCAAAATGCCATCATCTCATCTCTGCTTCTCACAGACAAGAATAGCCTGAGGGATATCACCTGGTTAACAATAGCATTTTGTTTGGAGGGAGTTAATAAAAAGCATAGCCTAATGCTCTTTCCATTAAGGATGTGGAGTTCTTAGTGCTTGAAGGATCTGATAGCAAAAAAGAGACATTAAAAATGAAAAATACAGGTTTAGCCAACCAGGTCCTTCTCATCCCCCCAAAAGTTATTCCCACCACCTGGCTTCCTCCTGGATTCAAGATGTGACAAGGAGAACTCTATATTGGAGTCTTGCCTTTGTCTTAAGCAAAGAGACTTTGTCAAGAGGGTGCATTATGCAATTTGATACCATTGTGAGTACACGGGGAAACAATCACTTTAGACACCAAGCGAAATGATGTCCAATTCAGCAAGTGTTCTCTGTCATCTTCTTTGTGATTGGAAATGAGGTGGGAGATGATTCCCAAATACAGTATATTACATAGCAGATGTATAAGAATCAATGGGAAACTGGTTGCCAGGGAGACAAGACACTGTTGCCAACTTTGGCGCAGACTAATCACAAAACGTCTCCAGGGGGCATTGTATAGCCACAAGCACAGGCAGGAACACTGCCAAGCCAGAGATCCAGATGTTGCCCTTGGAACTACACACCCATTTAGGGGCTGGCATCTGCCTTCTGCCAAGCAGAATGTGTGTGGCCACATCTGCTGTGTTCACCATGGAAAGTTAACACACACTAAAAGCAAAGGAAAGGTTTCCATAAAATAATGACTTGGCACCCTGAATGGGGAATGGTATTAAATATTAGATAACTCTGTTGTTAACCCTAAGAACATTTCAGCACTGCTCCTTCCTAATTCACAACTCACCCTGATCCTGTCTCTCAGCGATTTCCATTCTGCTCATCTGAGAACAATCTTGTTTGCAAATAATACCTGAATTATTTACAGCCTACTGAAAGTACATTTGACAGCAAAGGAGAAAGAAAGTTGGAATGGACTTGTTTCTCCAATTAATCCCATAAAACACAGCTTTTACTTTATGGCTCTTAAAGAAGACATGATTTACATTGGTATCTAAGACTCTGCTATTAAATTACTATCTCCAATAAGAAAGGGAGATGGCAAAAAGGGGGAAGGGGGAAGATGGCAACACGGTGTTCCCAGTGTATTCCTGCTCACATTTCTCTATTTTCACTTGGACTGAGAGTTTTAAATAATAAGTCACAGCATTTCAGGATCTTAAGCACTTGTTTTATAACCAAAGTAAAGTTCAGTAAAGCACAATTTAAGTGTTTTCCTGTACTTGATTCTGTCTAGCATTTCCATAAGTTACAACTTTTTCTTTCTTTCTTTCTTTTTTTACTATTTGTATGTGATTCTTAACCTGTCTCCAGCATGTTCCTACCAAAACTAAGCCAAACCCACTGTCACCAAGTGCACTCTAACTTGTAGTGACCCTGCATAGTATCACCCCATCTGTAAATCTTCATAGGAGCAGTGAGTCTCAACTTTCTCCCCAAGAGCTGCCTATGGATTTGAACTCCTGACATCACAGTCCACTGCATGGCTAGGGGACCTTCTCATGTGACTAAGACTGATACTGTTAATTTTCCCTTTCTTTAAAAAATGTGCGGTCCCCTGGTGTAGTGGAGAACACATTGGCCTACTGCTAACCACAAGGTCAGGAGTTGCACACCTGCCACTCTGCAAGAGAAACGCAGTCCACGCTATCCTGTGGAGTCACTATGAGTCAGAATGAACTCAATGGCAGTGAGTTCGGCTGGACTGAATGTCCAGGAGTTTGGGAGATTCAAAATCAAGCACATATTAAGAGAAAGACAAGATATACATACATATATACATATATATACATATATATCTTGAGTTAAAATTGAAATTTATATTAAGCCAATGGTAGACATTAAATAAAGTTCATTGAAGCTTACTTAATGAATAAGCAGGTAGTGAAAAATATTCCAAAGATGAGAGAACTACAAAATATTTTTCTATGTAATCTTCTCAGTAAGTCCATGAGGAAACTCCTGTAACATAACTGGTAAGCCACTTGTCAGCCCAGAGAATTTCGCCCAGCAACATCTTGAAGAGCAATTAAAATAATTACTGATCTTTAGCATCTAAAGTCTGTTTTCTCCCAAAATTGAATTTTTCTGAAGAACCTTATGGCCTCAGTAAACTGTCTCCAATAATCTGCTGATAGAATATTCACTGACTTGAAGGTGACTAAAGGAAACCTCTTTCTTTAAGCTGTGAGGCTCAATGAGGTTGAAAAAACACCTAAGGTTAAGTGGGCCTGAGTCAGTCACCCCAACTACAAGGACCTGAAAATCTAGATTACCGGTGAATGAAGATACAATCTCATTGAGTAATTGCCGTGATTACTCAATTTTCCAAATTTAAAGGTCTTCAACCCAAGGTATTCAGTAGCAGTCATTCAAATGTCTTTCTTTTCCACAGATGAATGGATCTCATTTTTGGAAAAGCAGGTGGTCCATAAAAAAAGGAAGATTCTCAACCAGATGGATTGACAACACTGGCTGTCAGGGTGGGCTCAAAGAACAAAACTTGTGAAGGAGCAGGCTCTCTTCCATTCTTTGACACGTATGGTCACATGCTGACTACAGTGTATCTAACAGCCACTTCATTTAATTAGTGTTCCTCCTTGTATTAGTTTTCTCTTGCTGAGTAACAATTTCTACACATTTAGCAACTTAGAACAACTTCCACTTATTAGCTCATAAATTCTGTGGGCTGGATGTCTGGGCTCAAAAAGCCTGAGCAGGCTCTCAACTTAGTCTCAGAAGACTAAGGTCAACGTGTCCCCAGAAATACAATCTTTCCTGTGGGTCAGAGGCCCCCGATTTCTTTGCTACTTCCCTTTTGAGGATTTTCCACATTCTCTTCACAGGTCCCAGCCATACCCAAAGTAACAGCATGACAAGTCCACGTTCCATTTAACATTTCTGTCTTGTCTTCTGCCTCCTCAGACCACTTGATGGTCTACTTGGATTAGAGCAGACCCACCTCCCATCCTGAAGTCTGCTGCCTTGGACCATAATTACAATTGGCAGCTTCTCTCAGAGCGGTACCTAGATTCCAGATGCCATTGCACAACCTAGACCGAAGAAGCATACATATCATTAATATTAACAAGCATATCTTTACTTTGCTTCAGACTATAGATGAGCAGAGACAAGAATCAGGAGCAGTAGATCAGTGGGTTCTTTATTCCATCTTTTGACTATTTCTTCTCTCTTTCTGAGTTGAAGAGAAGGGGTGAAACAAGGCCGAAGGCAACTTTCTGAACCATGGCCTAAAGAGGAAGTGGAGCTTCATCCTACTGAGCTGTGGAAGGAATGGGAGATTTCATAACATTTCCAATGGAGCTTTTGATAGTTTATTACTTCTTAGCCCTCAGCATTCTTAATGGCATTACTTTGCTGCTGAGGGTAGACAATCTTGAGAATATTATGAAATCCTTTAGTGTTTGTTTAGAGAGCATGGCTGAAAAGTTTGAAAGTTTAAATGAAAATAGATTCTTCTCTAGACAAGGGATAATAGAGGACAAAAATCAATTTTGTTTCAGATGGAGGGAATTATGCACCACCGGCTGATATGATATGCTGTATTATTTAGAATATATTTTACAGGGGCCAACTTCACACAAGCACATATTGATTTCTTGTCCACTTAGCTATAGACAGAGACAGGAACACATAAAAAGTCAAGAGGTTGGGCAAGAGTCTTAAACTTATGCTCAACTGCCCAGGACTAATTGACACTACCAGGAGCAAATGGAAACAACTGCCTACACCTCTCCTTGGCACCGAGAATGGCCACCATGGGGAAACTAACAATCTAGGCACTAGCATGAGATAACGTGAAGTGCATGTAATGAAAGTGTTGAGATCAAAGCTCTCTTGGGATGATATCGGTTCATGTCAAAATGATGAGCTGCTGAGAAAAAGCAAGGGACTAGATGAGGAAGCATTTGAACTTGGGACGTGACCGTGTGGGCAGGGAGAGGTGGTTTTCACTGAGGAGAACACAGTTGGATGTGTCTTGAAGGGTTCCAAAGTTCATCGGCCCAAGGAGGGTAGAGAAATCTCTCCAGTAGAGTGAAAACAGTGGGTTTCAAAACAAGACAATTATAGAATAAAAGTATGGGGATGGGTACAAAAAGGAACCCTGCTGTCACTGTTGCTAACTGTCCACTAACTGTCTTAATTGTCAAGTGTTGCCATTCAGAAATTCCATAGACAGTGTTTTTGACCAACAGAAATGCATCTTCTCACAGATTAACAGGCTACATATCTGAATTCCAAATGCCAGCTCAATGGGTAGGCTTTCCGTCGGTTCTGGAGGAAAGCCCTTGCTCATTTGAGTTTCTGCTCTCATGCTACCTTCGAGTGGGTTGGCTTCTCTCTTCCCCCTTCTCAGCTTGCTAACTTGTTTGTTTAATTCCTTTTATACCTCAATCGGTTTAGTCAAAACACATCCTACCTAGCTCTGCCTCATTAACATAACAAAGGCATCCCATTCCTCAGTAAGATCATAACTATAGGCATACAGATTCAGATTTACACATGTTTCAGTGCTGCACAGTTCAGCTCCAAAGAGCTGAAGCTCATGAAGAGGTTGACAGTTGAAATCTACTGCATTGTACTGGGTTCTCTACAGAGGAAAAAAATCAGAGACATTGATCTGTGTACACAAAGTGAATTGTATGTCAAGAAAGTGGCTCCCATGATTGTAGAAACAGATAAATCCAGTCCTATCTAACTGAACCCCCTATCTGGGGGGTCACATGTGAAACAGAAGGTTTTTCCTTACAAAGCTGCTGAGATTCTTGAAGCAGAAAAGGGAGTCCAGAAACAAGTGGCTACAGGCTTGTGGGGCAGGGCTAGGGAAATCCAAGATCAGCTGCCCAGTCACCTGGTTGCTGAGCTGAAGAAATCCAAGGTCAGCCAAGCAATATGACAGGGTGTTGGCTCAAATTCAACGAACAAGAGGTCAAGGAGACAGATGCATGATCCAGGCCAGCAAGAAGAGATGAAATTTCCCAGAGTCTTAAAAAGGAGTAATGCATGCCCCCTCACCACCACCATGAAATCTCCTTCCAGTGGCAATAGAGTTGTTTCTGGATTAAAAGGGGTGGTACCCCACTGTATTCTTTCTGTAAGTGCTTGGCTGCTCACAGCAGATCCCAACATGGAGCTGATTAAATACAGTTAGATCATATCATGGTGGAGACCCTAACTCCCAAACTACTGAAAATTCTAGCCCAGTCTAGTTGACAGAAAATTTAACTCTTATCTTCACTCTGTGGCCTGCAGAAGAAAGAAAAGGCGGTGTAATACCTTCACCAAAGATGACGGTCACACCTCCTCTTCCCTGAGGTCAATATGAACTGGAAGTGACTCCACACTACCTGAAAACCACATTGAATTGGCTGAGACCTAGCAAAGTTAGAGGTTAGAAACAAGATGGAATGTTCTCCATCCCACAGAGAACTAAAGTGTGTAAAATGCAACATGGGTGACAATTAATATCATATGCTCACAGTTACATTTTAAACATTAGCATTATGCAAATGTTCTCATTGTCTCAAGATTGTACCTCCAATGTTTTGAGGTGCAGCTAGTCCCTTACTCCTATTCTACTGATGCAAAAGTAAGTGGGAGTCTATGGAGGTTAAACATGATCTTTAGAATGAGTAAATTCTGGTGCCTGTAAGAATGCTGTTTCTTTTTTGTTTGTTTGTTTGTTTGTCACCGTTTTACTACTGCCATTAGCACTTATTGAGACATGGTAGATCACACCTGTGCTTTATCAATGTCAGTTCCTGCCTTCTCATTTCCTTAATGTGTTAGATCTAATTTCTTTTTTTGTCAATGATTTTATTGGGGGCTCTTACAGCTCATATAACATTCAATACATCATTTGTATCAATCACATTTGTACACATGTTGCCATATTGATTTCCAAATATTTTCTACTTGAGCCCTTGGTACAAGCTCCTCTTTCCCCCTCCCTTTTTTAAATTAATCACTTTATTTGGGGCTCATATAACAACCATCAGGATCCATACATACATCAATTGTATGCAGGCCACATTTGCACACATGTTGTCATCATCACCCTCAAAACATCTTCCCTCCACTTAGGTCCCCAGTGCCACCTCCCCATATTTCCCTTCCCGTCCCCTCCCCCATGCATCCTTAATAATTTACAAATTGTTATTACTTTTTTATATTATACACTGTTCAATGTGTCCCTTCACTCACTTCCCAGTCATCCATACCCCACAGAGGAGATAACATATAGATCCCTGAAATTGGTTCCCCCATTGGTATTCCACCATCCCTCCACCTTCCCAATATCTCCACTCCCACCACTCATCCTGAGGGATCATCTAGCCTAAATTCCCCATGTTTCCGACTCCAATGTACATCCCTTGGTCTAGCCGGACTTGACCGGCAGAATTTGTAACTAATAACCTATGAAAAAAAAACACCTGATTCATCCAGTTTGGGTTTTGTGTTGCTTCTTTGATCAATTTTCAAAGTTTTCATCTGAATAAATGTGTTCATGAATATAAAGAGCTTGCTCCAGGAAATCAGCCAATGAAAGGAAGTGGACTTCTCTTTCTCCTTCAAAGAAGCAAAACTCTACCACTCTCATGTAGATTTTCTTAGTAATAAAGTGTGATACCATCAACAATTTCTTTCTTCACTCTCAGCTCATTAAGCAACACCCTCTAATCTAGATCTCTGAACTGAAAATACTCAGTAGTGCTTTTTACAAATATCTGCTTATAAAATCTAGAATAGTTGGCAAATAATCATCACTAACATTTTCATGATCATTTACAAATGATGATAGATTTTAGAATATAATGTGTGATGTCTCTGGGTTGACCTAACACATATCGTTTTGTTTAATACTCACAGAAATCTCTTTAAAGAGGTGCCCTTATTCCAACTTTTAAGTGATGGAGTATAAGCCCAAAGGGTAACATGCTCAAGTTTATTTGTAAGATTACAGAGAGGCAGAAGCTCATTCATAACAGTATGTTTCCAGCCACCTACCCTTTACCCTTGAGTTTATGTGTCCTGTTGCATAAAGCCAATGGCCAAAATAATAAAATCAAGAAATATGAAATATTCATTGAAACCCCAAAGTCAACATGATACAAGCGAGAACTATATACTTCTTACTTAATTTATGGTCCAATCCAAGAAATATAGAAGCACATTCCCTCAACCTTGATCTTTTTGCATTTGAGGCATATCAAAAGGTGTTTTCAGAATGAAACTATTCCATTTTCTGTCTTCTTCTTTTTCTTTCTTTTTTTTTTTTTAGTTTAGAACTCAGAATTTATTGCTTTGCTTTCCTTGGCCAGAGTCATTTTAGAGGATGAGCATCATCAACACCATCAACAGCAGCAAGTATGATCATTAGGCTTTAAATTGCCCTTGCATCCTTGGTCATTTCCTATTGCCGTTGGATTTAAACTTGGTTATTACATTACAAAATGGAATGTATTAAGTTTGCTCAAGTTCAGCTCCAGAATTTACATCAGAGTGCTGTATTTGGACTAGAGTTAAAAATGACATTTCCTTAGACCATGGAAAGATTAAATTACTTCCCAAAATAAACAAAGACTAAGAAAATCCCAATCAGCTTAAAAGTCTGCAAATTGACATTTGCCATCATAGGCTAAGCATCACCACATACTGCACTTCTGATACCCAGGTTACAGCAGCAGCAGCAAATGCTCCTTAATGAGAAATGCCTGTGCCCGATGCCTGCAACTAGAAGTCCTGTCCATACAAAGGCCAAGACACTCAGTCATACAAATCTATAAATTGTTGAAAACAGATGCAATGAGAAGGTCTTTTGTTGTTCTAGTAATCACACGTTTGCTCTCTTTGTTCCCTTCCTCACCCAATTCTGAGTTGATGTGGAAATCTAAATTTCATGAATGACAGTTCGTCTTACATTAGTGGTTTGATACCTCTAATGCTAGGCAATGTAGTTGTTCTTAGGTAGCATCAAGTTCATCATTTCAACCATGGTCACTCCACGGGACAGAATAGAATGGCCTCCATCAGGTCATCGCTATGATTTTGGTAGTCAAAGATGACAAGATCTTTCTCTTGCAGGTCCACTGTGTGGGATTAAAAGGCCACGTTGTCACTGAGTAGTCATGTGGTTCATGGGTGCACCCCCAGGGCTCCTCTGTTAGGTGGCTGCTGGGTGCCAACTGGTTGTCTCTGACTCATAGGGATCCCTTCTGTGTACAGAAGAAGAGAACATTGCCCAATTCTCTATCCTCCTCACACTTGTTATGTTTGAGTCCATTGACAGAGCCAGTAGGTCTATCCCACTCATTGACAATCTTCCTCTTTTACACTGACTTGCTACTTTATTCAGCAGAATGCTCTTCTCTAGGGAATGACTTCCATGGATAATATGCCCAAAGAACATGAGGTGATGTCTCACCATTCTACCTCTAAGGAGCATTCTGACTGTACTTCCTTTAAGACATAATTGTGGGTTTCTCTGCTAGTCCATAGTATGAATGTTCTTCACCAAGACAAATGTTCAGAAGAATCGACCCGTCTTCAGTCTTCCAGATTCAGGGTCCACCTTTCATATGCATAGGTGGCAACCAAAAATACTCTGGCTTTGATCAGGCACTCCTTAGTCCCTAAAGTGATATCTTTGCTCTTAAAGATTTCCTTCAATGCAGGAACACATTTTTCTTCAATGCAAGAACACTTTGTTCTATTAAATTGGCATTTCTCTATGCTCACCTTTCTGACACAATCACTAAAGACAAATGTGTGCATAAGCAAAAGTGGTGAAGAAAGCTGATGGTGCCTGGATATCAAAATACAGCATCTGAGTCTTAAAGGCTTGAAAGTAAATAAGCGGCCATCTAGCTCAGAAATAACAAAGCCCACAAGGTAGAAGCACACCAGTCTGTATGACCACAAGGTGGTAAAGGGATTAGTTATCAGGTTTCAAAGAACTAAAAATCATAGCATTGCATGCCCACCTTCCTGATATGATAGCTGACTACAAATGTGTGCATAAGCAAATGTGGTGAAGTAATCTGATCCTGCTTGGCTATCAAGAGATACAGCATCTGGGAGTCTTAAAGGCTTGAAAGTAAACAAGCGGCCATCTAGCTCAGAGTCAACAAAGCTCACATGGAAGAAGCACACCAGCATGTGTGACCACGAGGTTTCGACAGGATTAGGTATCAGGCATCAAAAAACAAAAAATTTCACTGGTAAGGTGGAGCTTTGGAGAATGGTGACAGCAGCAGGCATGCGAAGAAGCATGGCGCAATATATGTATTTGTGTATTGTGTGAAATGATGTATAAGCACCCATTAAAATGATAAATAAATAAATAAGGGGGACTACATATTGGTGACCTAAAACCCATCAATAGGTGAAGGGATACCCCCTTACAGAGGGATCCCAGGGAGGGGATGAGCCATTCAGTGTAAAGTGTAGCAACAATGAAATATGCAACTCTCCTGTAGTTCTTAAACGGCCCTCCCACTATCATGATCCCAATTCTACCTTACAAATCCAGCTAGACCCGGGATGCACACTAGTATGGATAGGAGTCAGAAACATGGGGAATTCAAGGCAGATAATCCCTTCAGGACCAGTGGTGATAGTGGTGATGCCTGGAAGGTGGGATGAAGGTGGAGCAGAGAGGGGGTACAGGGATCTACACGTGACCTCCTGTCTGGGATTAGGACAGCAGAGAAGTGAGTGAAGAGATATATTGGACAGTGTATGGTATGACAAAATAATGAGAGTTTGTGAATTATTAAGGGTGCATGGGGGAGGGGGATTAGGGAGGGAGGGGAAATATGTGGAGCTAATGCCAAGGACTTAGTTAGAGAGAGGATGTTTCAAGAATGGTGAAGGCAATAAGTGTACAAATGCAGTCTGCATAAAATGGATGTATATATTGATCATAATAAGAGTTGCCTGAGCCCCAGTACAATAATTAAAAAAAAAAAGATGTTAGAGAAGATTATTAAAGGAAATCTGTGAAGTGTTCCATGTCATTTGTGCCCTAACATGCAAATTATACAATGCTTAGGAACGTATTCTCCTATATGCAGCAAAATAAAGTCCAGTTCATCAAAATAAAGCTCCCCCTGTGATCTCCAAACTCCAATTGCACCCCCCATTTCCATATTTGCAAAACCATAAACCCATTATAAACCAATGTTTAATTTTAGCAGTCCATGAATTTCAAATGAGTTCTGATTCTCTGAACACCTAGCTGACATTAAGTTGAAATTTTATATATACTGATTGAGAAGTAGTTATAGGCTTATGGAATAAGGCTTATGGATCCCTTTATAGTTCCACATTCATCCAGGGATGACCTCCTTCCTTCCAATTCCTGTAAAAGCATATAGATTGAGAGACTATAAATCTAATCTATACCTGAAGAATGTTAAAGTTAAATGTAAATTTAAAAATGAAAGAAATTTTAAAAAATCTTCTCATTTAAGATTTTTAAAGTTTAGTTAACTAACTTGAATAATCCACGCAATGGATTTCAATAAGATACCATAAATAAATATTAACAGATTTCCATTAGCCAAAACTGATGTCAGTGCAACCACATTAGAGTATAGGCACTTGGAAAATATCATCCCTGTTCTCTTTGAGCAATCAGACTAGAAGGGGTACTACATGAAGCATATCCTTTCTGGAGAGGAGCTAGTGAGAACAAACCATGGGACTTTGGGTAAGCAATCCAGTGCTTAACCCACTGTACCACTGGGGATCTTGGGGGAACTTAGGCTTACTTAACTATCAATTAATTCCAAATAACTGTTCAACTAAGCCCAAATTCCTTAAAAAACCCAACCAAACTTACTGTCATTGAGTCAATCTGACTCATTATATTATTTAAAAAAATACAAATTCTATCAGTGTCTCCTCACTCACAGTTGTAGACACCTTTCTGTTTCTTTCTTTTTATCCCACTTGCACACATGAGAATGCACAGCACTTGGGCACACAGCTGTGTACAGCAATTGCAGCATTTCCTTTATACAAGGATCTCAGTGCTTCTAAAACTTTGGACATGAGATTTCCTGAGCCTGGAATGGCACTTCCCAACCTTTCTTAGCTCAGGGGATGAGGATTCGTAATCAACACAAACTCCCAAACACATCCCAGCAAGCCTAGAGACAGAGGCCCTGGAGGAAAAGGTAACTCGTGATGGGCATTTTTGACAGCCCTTTCTGGCTTGTCTATAGAATAAAGAACTCCCTCCCCATTTTCATTCTCACTAAGAGCTCTGCAAATTATGTAGCCAGTTCTGTTCCTCCTGGAAACCAATTTTCTTAAGCTCAGGGTCATGCTTTCTCTGCTTTCTGTATTGTCTATGGAGCATAACATCTGTTATTTATCAGGAATTCAATAACTACTATTTGAAGTAGCTAAGATTCATTTTGAAAATCTGTGCTATGCTATAGGGATATATATGTTTATGTGTATATTTATAAGTAAATGTATTTAGAGACAAATATAGCCTGAACATCTACATATTAATGTTTGTAGATTTTATAGCATAAATTACTAGAGATATGTATATGATGAATGGATAATGATATATTCAAGATAAGTATAAATATTTAGAAAACCAATTTTAAAACTATTATGGTCTTTCAGTTGTCATCTCGCATTCCAAGATTGCTCAGTCCCTTTAAATTTAGAAGGTCATTAATCCAAATGCTAATTTAATCAATAGTGTATTAAACAAACTATAAAAAGTAAATTAATATCAGGTAAGCAGATTCATTGCAGTATAAGCTTTCAAAAGTTGGCTTGTGTCAGCACATTTCTGTGAGAAATAAATCCTGTTTACACTCAACAGAACTTACTTATGAATGTCTTAGAGTGACTTTTCCTCATTATTTATACTTTAAGTCCTTGTGAAAGCTAAGATGAAAATGAGTGCTATTACAATTTTTGGTTGGTCTACTTTCCAAGTACTTATCTTTTTTTTTTTTACACCTGTGGCTAAATGTAGACACAACAGAGTTTGGTATAAGCAGATGTCTTTTAATATGAATTTTTCCAGAACATTAGGTTCTAAGTAGCTTATTTTTTCTTCAAGCAACACTTTCATTTGTTTAAAAAGTAGAAATATGTTAAGTGCTGCTTATGTGCAGACATCCAAGCTTGTATGTGCATATACACAGGCCATGTGCACTCATGTAGACTGCAGACACACATCACATATACATGCACATACACATGCTTCTTTGGCATGACATAACAATCATATGAGAATATCAGCAAATGGCAGCAAATGAAGTCTTTAACATAAAATATTTAAAAATAACCCTTAGAGGCAATGTTGTAAGAGAAGCTATGGAAAAGAAAATATAAGTTGTTTTTTTTTTTTCCCAAAAATCAAATATTTTTATTGTAAATTAGGTTTGACATTATGTGTCTTTGGGTAAACTAGAGAAATACATTCATAGACACTCGTATGTATATAAAAGAGAACTTTTTATAAAAAGTAGTTACATATTAAGTAAACATCTCAGATCAGTTCACATCAAGTTCTTAAGCCCAATATTAGCCCATACGTCTGATACCAGTCTATTATTTCCTCACACTGCACATACAAGGTTCAGAGTGCAGGCAGATCACAGGCCAGTGGTTGGAAAGTCTTGTGGAAGCAGTGGGGATGGAAGCATCTCAGAGCTGGAGTGGGTCTCCATGTGGCTCCTCCAGTTCCAGGGCTCTGCTTCCATCTGCATTGCCCTACGTGGCTTGTCAACAGGAAGATGAAGCAGAGTGTACCTGGCCTCCAGAGAGCTATGCATCTTCTTCAAGCCTCCAAACGAGGTCTTCAAGCTGCAACTTGATTGACAGGCTAGATCCCACCCCTTTTCAAGTCGACAGGAGATTATGTAACTGCCGCTGCTTCCATGTCGGGTCATCAACTTTTCATTCAAGAGTTTAAATTACTAATCAACATTACTAATAGCTCACCCTACCCGCACTTCTTAATTTGCCTTCTTCCTTTAGTGAACCACTATTTCCACTTCACTTAAGTGAACATCTATTAAATGTATAGTCTGATACTAAAAACAAGCAAACAAAAACAGTTTTAATTATTGATTGTTTTTCTATTTTTTGTTGCTGTTTGGTACTTTTGAATCAGTCCCCACTTATAGCCACCTGATGTGCATCTTCACAACTGTGCTTGTGTTTGAGCCCATTGTTTCAACCATGGTGTCACCCCATTTTGCTAAGGGTCTTCCTTTTTGTGATGCCCCTCTACTTTACCTCTTATTATGTGCTTTGGGTGGAGGATCTTCTGTTGGGCTATATATTTTTAACTTTTATGTAAAGATGCTCTTGGGTAACAGTCCTTATTTTCCACTTTTTTCCATAGGAAATTTTGCCAATCTGGATGATACAGACATATACCACAATCCTTGCCTTTTCTAGTAAGATTCCCATTCATAGGTGATCCCTGAAGTGCTAAGTATGTGCAAGAATTTTTCTTAGTTTGTCCTGACTATTAAATGAGGAAGCACACATGCATTATGGAGTTCAATTAGCTAGCATGTGGGAAAATCAAAGCCCAATCCTTCTCGTTTCTCCATGCTAATTTCCACTCATCATTATTTGTCCTCAACCCTGCCTCCTCCCTCCTTCCCCCCTCACACATCCACTCTACATCCACTTTGTCTAAGAGAGCAGCTGAGAGCATTACACATGACTTCTTGCTCTGCTTTAAGTCTATTGCCGTTGGAAATCTGCTACTCATTCAAGATGCTACAGAAATTACTGAAATGCCATCACTTCTGTAAATCTTTCTCCCACATGAAAATTTAGGCTCTATGTCCCAAAGATATTGCCACATATTACAACATTGTCTCCCATTCCAATCTCTTTCCTTAACAAAGTTATCTATGACCATTAGTGTCCTTCCAAATAGAATGCAAGCTTCTTGAAGTAAAGGCATATCCTACGTAGGATATGTACAAAATATACATTAATGAAATACTCAAGGTCATATAAGGTCAAATACTCAAGGTGTCTTCCTGCCACCCTTGGGGGCCCAGTGGAACTCCTGACTGCTCTGCTGTAATGCAAGCAGGTGGACTTGCATTTTTCAGGTGCTTTTAAAACTCTTATAAAAATGACCTTCACATCAAGTTCTCACATTGGCCTTATCTTTTTCATACAATGTCTTCCCTCCCCTAAATGGGACCTGCACTGAACAAAACACAGAGTTACTAGAGCTATTATTATTGTCCATATACCAGGTGAGATCGTGAGGTGGTCCTCAATCATGTGGGGTGTTATTGACCTTTACTGAACACCTACAGGAACTGTCCACAAAATCTGAATACCTCAAAGCAGAATTCTGTTCCTTTTAGTTCTAAAATACCCCTTGAGCAGTTATTATTAGTACTGTTTAATTTGACATTTTCTTGCTTCCTTCCTAAATAATGATTGCTTACTCGTGTTAGTACATAAATAAGTAGAAGCATTTAAAACCTAAAACAGCATCTCTTTCTGTTCTTTGCCAAAGAGCTTAAAAATCCTCACAGTTTCAGCTTTAATCTGTCATTTTTTTAATTATTGGGGTGACTGAGAAATTCACCAGTGATTTCCTCCCGTATGGTGGTATCATGATAACTCCACCACTTGACAGATCAGGTTGTCTTGACAAAGTAGTCCTATAACCACGGATGGGCCAATTTTTCACTCTCTACCCACAGAGACTGGTTCAAACTATTGACAGATATCCCAAACAGACCAACCATGTCGCAACGTCCCAGTGTGGTAAACAGTTGATCTATACCAGGGGAGTAAATGTCTCTCTGTACACTTTCTTTGAAGAGAGATTGGTCTTAAAAATTGCTTAGGAGAGGCAGGAGAAAAAAACGAGAGAAACAATGAAAAATTGCTGGTTTTGTATCTCTATGCGTCATTCCTGAGCTTTCTGAATTAGGTAAAGAGACCCAATAACATACTTCTTCATTTTGTTTGTCTTGGTTGGGGACTTGTTTCTGGGGAGCATGCATGTTAGCATAATTTAGGGAGTCTCTTTGGAGAATTAGAATGTCAGGCTTCTCTCCAGATTTACTGAATGACAATGAACACTTTTAAAATCACGAGTTGACCCTTCCACACAGAAAACTCTGAGAAGCACTGATACAACTCTATGTCTTCCTTAGATTCTGTGTTGACCCCACAATGTCTTCCTACTTTAAATCCGTAACCTTTCCCACCACAGAACCTTTGAAAATACTGTTTATTGTGATTGGAAAACCATTTTCCCCCCTATAGTCAACCAGTTACATTTTAATCATTGATCTCATCTTAAGTGTTTCTGTTTCACGGGCTTTTTTCTGACTGGGTTACAAATCCTATCATATACATTTGTAATATGGAAATCCTTCCCTGAAACAAAATGCATGGAAAAGTTTGTGATGACGTTTTTTTCTTCCTAAACATCTACAAAAATATCTGCAATCAGGCTCCATCCCCTCCTCGCCTGCCACTCTGTCGAAGAGCTGCGAGAGTCACCCCGGGATGGAACGGTACTGCAGGGGTCACGGGACCTCCAAACAGGTCAGCCTGTCTGCAAAGGAGACCACTCTGATTGCACTGCATGGGAGGCATCGCGAATCACTTGTGACCTGCGCATCCGACTCAGCTGAGCTGCCAAAGGGCGTGTTCATGAAGTGGCATCGCGGCGAAGGGAAGGACTCTCCTCAAATGTTTCTGTCGCAAAGCTGGTAGGCGGGGTTAAAAAGCTGTTCTGGCCTACACCGCATACATCCTGAAATTGCCCTACTCGGTGTGTGATCAATATCCAAAGACTTCGAAGTGCAACCCGAGTTCTCATTTCACCCAGAGGAGAACTTGGAAACGTGAATGGATTCCTAAGTGGAGGGCGTACTGCGCAGGGCACTGCCAATGCTGCCCTGCTCCCACCTGCCCGGCATCAGAGGCGACCAGGGTGGCGATCTCTACACCTTCCATCCACCCACTGGGTCCTTCCAACCACCTACCGCCTGGGTTGCAGGGCTGACCTGTGTGATATGGCCCTGCAACCCCAGGGGCAGCCCGCCCTCATCTCTGGGGTGCACGCCGAATTGCATGCTGAGCGCCGTGGTGAGAACTGGAGAGTAAGCCTAGGACCCAGCAGTCATGGGACCTTAGCCAATAATGTGCGACCCCCAAGGGGTCACAGACTGGAGCTGCGTGACGGCGACCTCCGACCATTTGGCCCTGAAGGGACACAGGGATCCAGTCCTTCCGAGTTCTACTTCATGTTCCAACAAATGAATGCCAAACCTCACGATCTCTCGGCCATCACCATCCCCCTGTCTAGGGAAGGAATAAGACGAGGCACCGTGTTACTCCCTCTAAGGAGACGTGTCAAGGGCCCCTCAGCACCCTTTCCCCAGTCCCAGAGACCACCCTGATCCTCAATTCCATTCCCAATCTCTCACCTTCTCCCAGGGTAGAGAGCCAAACTTCTCCCACTGCCCCTGAGGAAGTTGGGGCTGCCCCTTCTGCCCCAGTCCAGGCCCCCAGAAACGGAAGAAAATCAGTTCACCAAGTGTTGGCAGAACTGAATGATGACAGAGTGTCTCCTGAGCCCCGCCCCCTCACCCAGCCCTCATGGAACCCAGGAAGGAACTCCGAGGAGATAAAGTCCACCTGACACCCACTGGAAATCCTAGTGAGGGTCCTTGGAAGCACCCAGTAAGTACCCCCTTGGCACCCCCTTCAGTTGGGGGCAAGGAACCTTGCACAGCTCTCCAGTGTTGCCCTCCCCAAAAAGAGAGGGGCCTGCATTCAGTTTAGTGCCTGTGACACCTGGCTCCATGTGGTCCCTGTGTGCTGCACTATTCAGGCTGCAAGGGAGACAGACTTCCAATGTCCAGTGCTGGCATTCAAGCCAAATGTCCAACACCCTGAAACAAGGGGACAGAGCTGGGTCATCCAGGCCAGGGGGGCCTAAAGAATGAGACACAAATGGATCATAAGAAATGCCCTCCTCCTTCCCTTCCCTCCCCCGGAGGAGTGACTCAAAGGCCCCTTGCTTTGGATACTGAGTCAGGGACTGGAGCTCATGGCCAAAGGTTACAGAAGAGAGGAGACGGATCCTGCCAAAGATGTTTACCTTCAAGAAATTGTAGCTGGCAAACTGGAAACACCCACTGATATAGGCTGTAGCGCTCATTGCCATGGATACCAGGTCTGTGACCAGTCTCTGGGCAAGCCCAAGGAGACGTGGACCTAAAATGTCCATGCTGTGACTAACTCTGCTCCCACCTGTAATCACCATGGCCTGGCTTGTTTGTACTTTCTGCTTCTTTCCAAATAAAAGCAAGTTCCATGCAAAAAAAAAATTGCAATCACTAGATCACTCACTGTATTCATGTTCTCTCAGGATCATACTTTTCTTAATCTTCAAAAGTGTCCCAGTACAATTAGTTACTTCCAAGGGGAGATACCAGTTAAATTCTAGCTAAAGAGGTCAATATAGGAAGCTACGTTGAAGTTACATTGTCTTAGGGATTCCAAAGGTGTGATCTTGACGTCTTAAAGGACACTGGATAATGATTGGGGTTTATTAGGAAGAACGAAGGGTTGAGCAAAACTGAATATTACACCAGTGTGGAAAAGGCCAGAGAAGTTGTAGTGAGGACTATTTTTTTGACCCCATCACAACAAAGTGAGCACAACCTGCTCATTCTTTAAGGTTAGGAAGAACTATCCTTTTAAAATTGTGTTTGTAATCCATGCTACTGCCTGGATCTTGCCCTTGAAACTTCTTGTGCATCAAACTCAAGGAACATTGCAAAGGTGTCTGGGCCCTCTTGATTCACTTGCTTGGAGATTTTCTGCTGACAACACTCACTCTCTGGGAGACGCTGCAGCTGACCAGACCCATGGAAGCATTGTGGCAGACCCTGAGCCCTGGAAACTGAAGGAGTCACAGGAAGACCCCTGCCAGCACTGAAATGTTTTCTCTGCCACTGGATATACAAGACTCTGCATCCACTGGCCTGTGATGGCTCTGGTGTCATTGCATGCGCTTGGTGAGTCTGAAGATGACTTTATGGATTTGTATTGGACATGTGGGCTAATATTGGACTTATGACCTTGGACTGAACTGGGCTGGGCTGTTCCCAATGTTCAATTACTCTTGTATTTAAAACACTTTCTAAAAAGTGCTTTACACACACTAAAAAGAGAACCTGGTTTTAGGATTTTAGCTTCTGTTCCTGTTGTTTTCAGGTGTATTTGAAACAGTTTCAACTCAAAGATGCCTTTGGTTCAACAGAATGAAATGCCATTCAGGTCCTGTGCCATCCTCTCAATAATATTTGAGCCCATTATTGCAGCCTTCACATCAATCCATCTTGTAGAGCAGTGGTTCTCAGCCTGTGGGTCGCAGTCCCTGTGGGGGTCGGACAACCTTTTCACAGGGGTTGCCCAATTCATGACAGTATCAAAATGACAGTTATGAAGTAGCAATAAAAATAGTTTTAAGGTTGGAGGGTCACCACAGCATGAGCAACTACATTAAAGAGTTACAACATTAGGAAGGTTGAAAAAAAAAACTATTGTAGAGAGTCTTACTCTTTTTTGACTACCCCTCTACTTTACCAAGCATAATGCACTCTTCCAGGGACTGCTCTTTCCTGATAACATGTCCAAAGTATATGAGACATAGTCTCCCATCCTTGCTTTCAAGAATTCTGGTTTCACTTCTTCCCAGCTAGATTTTTTTGGGGGGTGAAGGGGGAGTGGGGGTAGAGGGGGACCGTCCATGGTAATTTCCACTTCATAATTCAAATGTATTGTTTCTAGTTCCTGCAGAATGTCAAAACTTCTGTCTTGATATGGTGTAAATCAAAGTATACATAATACTTCAGAGAAGGGTTAAAATTGCAAACATCGCCTCCACAAGTATAAACATATCACAATGAAGGATGCATCAAGAATCAGTAGCTTCACATTTTGATCATTTTGCTTTAAAAGGGTGTCTATGATTTTGTGAAGAAGCATTTGTACTTACCCTCAAATCTGTAGGACCTAGAATGGTCTTTACCCCATTCTCAATGAATATGTCTTCAATAAGCAGAATAACGTATGAAGGCTAGGAACATTTTTTTAGGAAATGGAACTGAACTCTCAGAGGTTGAATGATTGACTATCAACAGAATCTCAAACATTTTTGGATCTAAGTTACTGTCTTAAAAGGATGAATATATTTTAATTCTCCTTGTTTCCCTTACAATTTATTCACCCAAGCTGAGAAAATCAGAAACAAAACATTGAGATCGCCAGATGGAAAAGCCCCAACCTTGAAAATCTGTGGGACAGAGAAGAACAATGTCTACAGCATTATTTTTTTTGCCCTGAAATCAGAGAGACCAAAGGACATTCTGCTTCTGAGTGGGTGACTTGGATGGCACAAGCATATGCATCATCAGGTGATGATACTTTTGTTTGGATGCCAGGTTCTTTGGCTTCAGGAAAAAGTAAAATGTAATCATTCAATGGGAAACTGCAGCAGCCGATAGGCTTTGACCAACTGAGGGCTGAGGATGGCACAGCAATCTATGACAGGGGGTCCCAAACTCAGGGACAGAAAGGATTCAATTTATCAAAATAAATGTTATGACATTTCTCTGTGTGGGTATAGCACAGTTCTGATGGTTGGGAGCTTTTTATTAGTACAGCATTGTACAGAAGAGCTCATGGGAGTTATGATTCCGATATATCATTGGAGACAATGGATACCTGAAGAAAAAGGTACCCACACACCACTGGAATTCATCTCATCAACTCTTATCCAATGGAAATTGCCAATTGGCCAAAACAGGACCAAAGTCTACTACTTCCATGAAAAATATCATCCCATATCCATTCACGTTTCAGAGAAAATATATGCAATGATTTCTTCTTGTCCACCCTAGACTCCTTTCTTTGAAATTTTATTACTTGTGAGTAGTTATTTTGTTGCAATAATGACTTGTGGTTAGGTCAACTTAAATATTGCTATACTGAGCCTGTTGCTGCCATCGTTGTATCAATCTTTCTGGTTGAGGCTCTTCCTCTTTTACTTCAACTCTTTACTTAACCCTGGGATACCCTTCTCCACAGACTGATCCCTACAGATAATATGCTCAAGCAATATGAGTTAAACTCTATCTTCACTTCTCAGGAGTTTTGAGGCTGTACTTCTGCCATAATAGATGACTTTTTCTTCTGGTCAACCCACCCAACTGTCATCAAGTTTAATCTGACTCATCTTAGTCTAGTCTGAGCCTATAAAATAGAAACTAAATGCTCCCCATGGTATCCCAGACTGTAAATTTTCCCAAGAGTTGACAGTTTAGTTTTTCCCATGGATTTGCTGGTGAGTTTGCTTGCAAATCTATGACTAGCAATCCAACCTTTCTGGAAATACCCAGTATATTAAATATTTATTCCCAATACCACAGTTCATAGGCATTGATTTATCTCTGGTCTTCCTTTTCCATTATCCTGCTTCCCCAGGCATGTGAGTCCATTAAAATACCATGATTTGGGTTGCAACCACCTTAGTCTTCAAAATGATATCTTTGTTTTTCAATACTATAAAAAAGTCTTGTCCTGAAAATTATGATGGCAACGAATGCACAAATGTGCTTGACATAAGGGGTGTGTGTATGGATTTTGATAACCATTGTATGAGCCCCTAAAATATGATTTTTAATTTTTTTCCAGCATATTTTTCACAAAACAATTCTTCATTTGATTCTAAGATGCTCTTTCACGGATGTTGGTTATACAGCCAAAGACAATGAATTCCTTGGCAATTTCTATATCTTCTCTATTTCCACATTGTTGTTTATTGGTTCAGTACTGTGCATTTGTTTCTCTAGTCAAGCTAGCTTAACACACTCAAAAACATACCTTCTCAGCTTGTGCTTTGGGCAATTTCTATAGAACTATGCCACACCAGTGAATTATCTTCAACAAAACTATACTTACTATATAATAGCATTGTTCAATAATTTAATAACAATTATTATGACAGAGTGGAGAACAGATTCCTCTGAACTTAGGTATTTTACCAAATCATATTTTGGTGTCAAGGCCACTTTGACTTATGGTAATCCCATTCAGAAGAAAATATTTCTCAGTCCTGCAGTAGCCTAATATTGTTCTATATATCCTTGAGTCCACTATTACATTTTCTTTTAACCTAATGGTATCATAATCCAACAGTGTATTAGATAATATTTCATTGTGACACATGTATTTACTGTTTAATTTCATATATAGCTCTTTTTTGTAGTCTCTCTTAGTCTAGAAGCTCCACTGAAACTGTCCAGTATGATTATATCCATTAGCATTTGACATATGAGCTAATATAGGTAGAATAGATAAATAAATTCATAGACACTCATATGTGCATAAGAAATAGCTTTATATACAAGAGCAATTGAACACTGAGAAAAGACCCCATCCCAGTCTAGATCAAGTCCATAAATCTCATCTTAGCCCATATGTCTGATACCAATCTATAAAATTTTCTTCGGACTCATGAAAGACATGTAATGAGGCTGAATTCATGAAGATCATACACCAGTGGGTAGATCAGTCTTGTGGATCAAGGGGCATTGTAAGCATCTCAGAGCTGGCAAGGGTCTTCATGTGGCTCCTCCATCTTAGGAGAGTAGTCTAACTCTATGTATCCTATTAGCTACAATGTGCCCCAGTTAGTGAGCAGAAGTGGGGAGGGGTATGGGGGAAGAGAGACAGACAGAGAGACAGAGAGAGACAGAGAGAAATTCTTACCTCCAAGGAGGAATGCCAGAGTGCCCAGAATTTTCAGGAGAAGGCCATGCCCACACAAGCCTCATTGGCTAAGACCTGTCTAATGGACTATATTCCACCCCATTCACTCTTAATTCTCTCAAATTGACTCCAGATTATGTAACTACCACAAAATACTAGTGGCATAACTATGAGGATATTAGCATCAATCTACCACAATACGACAGAGAAGCTGACAAATTGATATTGGATATCATTAATGTATTTCTCAAAAGCTTTCTTGAAGCATGAACACATTTGTTCTTCTTTGATTCATTTACTTAAATATTTGCTTTGTGCGTATAAGATACAACATACTTCTACATACCGATGTCTTCCCTTATTGTCCTTTGATATTGTTTACACTTTTTAAAATACTTTTATTACAGGTTCTTACATCTCATCACAATCCATACATTCCTCCAATATGTCAAGCAATTTGCACATATGGCGCCTTCATCATTTTGAAAGCATTCTCCTCCCACTTGAGCCCCTGATATCAGCTCCTGATTTCTTCTCCCTCCCTCTCCCACCTTTTTTCCCTCTTGAAAACTTATATATTATTATTTTCATATCTTATATCATCCTCCATCACCCTTACCTACTCTTCTGTTGTCTGTCTTCCTGGGAGGGGGTTCTAGATTGATCCTTGGGATAGATTGTCCCCTCTCTTCCTGTACCCTTCCTTAATCTTCATGGTCTCTCTACTTTTATATTCAAAGAAACCCAAAATAATAATTCCCTGTCTTGTTGGATCTCCCTCTGGATTATAACTGTCTTGATAGATGTGCTTGTTCTTCATTTATCTTTACCTACTAAAGCTGTGCTTTCCACCCAGAGGTACTTGGTAAATGTTGAACTCATTGGGTTGTTTGATAAATGCAAAGCAAGCTTAAAGTGTCATTTTATTAGAAATGGGACTCAAAATAGGATTAGCTTTGTCATCCCTCAGAAATTAAACTATTTCTAATATGCCTTCACTAAAGGAGCAGAGAAAGAGGAGGGAAAAATTTGCAAATTACAATAACATGACAGCTGCTCTCTAAACAATACCACATTAATTTTCAATGTTCTGCACATGGCTGAGTAGAAGATCCCTTAATCCCTAGTACCATTTTATTTTTGCCTCATTGTCTCTGCCCCCTTGATGTATTGCTTGCTGAAATCACCAGTGTCTGTGTAGTCTCTTATTCCTATTATTGCCAAAGAAGTCATAGACTAGGTTAATGCAGATCTGCTTCCCAGAGGTACGCTAAAATGGGTTTAAGCTCTTTATTTGAAGTGATTGACTTTAAGAAATCCCTTTCTTTATCAGTTGAGACCAGATAAATAGAACTTTCCAGTAGTGGCAATAAACTGACCACATAATCTTGAGTCCTAAAGACATAATAGCTTTTGAATGGATTGAGATTAGCTTGAGTAGTTATGAGCAGACATAATCAGATGACCCTACATGTCAGGGTCAAGGAGACAGTGTGTCAGAGGTTCAAATTATTGGCTGTCAGAGTCCGACACATTGGGAACTTTTCTGAAGAAATTCTCTAAGCTTTATCATCAGTTTTTTTTGTTCTTGGCTTACCATTGCCAACAAATGATTACCTTCAAAGAAGAAGAGTTTTTTCTTGAAGTGTCATCCTAGTTAAACATGCACACACATGCCCAGAACTGTGTGATTTTATTTTTGAAAGTCTGAAGTTGAGTTACTAATAATCTTATAGTAAGTATAGTAGGTAAGCAGCAGGCTTCTAACTAGAAAGCAAGTATTCAAAGCCACCAGACACTTGTTCAGGGAAAAATGAGACTGTCTACAACTGTAAAAAGTTTTAATATCAAAAACCCTATGGGATATTTTTAATGTATTCTATAGGGTCATGATGAGTCAGTGAGTAATTTGCTTAGAATGGCTTTCAACTACAGAATCTGACAAGCACAAGATGTGGCCCAGACAAACAAGAGGGATAGTTCATTTCCATGGAGCTGCCATTTGGTGAATAAAGCATCAGTTAACATGATAGTTTTTCAGGCAGTACATAAATAATAATAAATTGGGGCAGTGCTCATGTTTGCTCAACAGTTGCTTTAATAGAAGTAGTGCTTGACTCTGATAAAATGCAGCTATCCAAAGGCTGGGATATGAGAAATATGTGAAATTGCTGGGAAAGCATATCAGAAAGTGTTTCTAGGGAAGATGATGCAGGCTGAGAAAGCTTGGGCTCAGGAGATACTTGTGTGTCTGCTCTCTCCAGTAGCCACGCAGCACCTCCAGGACCTGAGAGTATTTGCCTGGGAAGCACTTCATGATTAAAACACAGCTCACTTTCAGCAATGTTGAACTCACTACCTCACTTGGTAAATGCAATACAAGTGTCAAGAATCATTTTTATTGAAACGGACTTCAAAATAGGATCGTTCCCTTGATGTAGAAGACAAACTACCAAAGGTTGCAACATGTTCCCTGTCGGTCCATGTACTTGAATCCTCCAATTTCACTAATCCTACTAAGAAAACCCTTCATAAAGACCAGGTTGCAGCTGCCTTAGCCAGTACCCTGCTTCAGCTGACAAGGTGTACTTCCTGGAAGACATCCCTGAGAAGTCACATGGGTGCTGGAGCAGCCATGTGGGCATCAAGTCGTCATCAGTGCAGGTATTTTGTGAGATGGAGGAGGACTTTGAGGATTGGTGTCACACGTATGGGCTAATGGTGAATTTGTGGCCTTGAGGAGCACTGGATTGGGATGTTTTATTGATGCGTACTTATCCTTTATATAAAACTCTCTCTTACACATATGAATTTCTGTGTTTTTTTTTTTACCTAATGTAATCAGGTTAACACAAAACACTAGAAATTTAAAGGTGATGAATACTCTAGAAAAAACAGCAAGAAACATTTAAAAAGGAAGGTAGAGAGATTATCAGTCCACTCTGTATACGTGTACTAATTGATGCAAATCTGGACATAGCTTTTCCTTAAGAAAGCTATACATGTATTTACATAGTATGGTATATGCAAGTGCCTGTAGATATATACGTACATTTTATACATGCATCTGTATGTATGCTATATATGGACACACATCTATTTAGATATAATTTTATATGGGTACACATACATACGAATATAATTGCTAACTCCCATGAGTCAAGTCTGACTAATGGAGGCCCAACAGAACCGTGTCAACCTGCTCCCGTGTGTCTCTGATGCTGTAGATCTTTACAGGAGCAGAACTTCTCATTAGTCTATAGCAGAGCAGGTGGTGGTTTCCAAATGCTTATGTTTTGGTGAGCAGTCCAACTCGTAACCATGCCACATTCATGTTTATGTAGTCATTATAAGTGATGGTATCTATGTAGTCACTAGACGTCAGAATTAAATCGTAAGAGAATACTTATTGTTCCTGTTGTTAGGTCCCATCAAGTCAGTTCTGACTCTTAAGGAGGTATTATAAAATAGAAGGAAACTCTGCCCCATCAGACACTGTCCTCAAAATTATTTGGGCCCATGGTTGCAGACACTATGTCAAACATTTGAGTTTCTGTAGGGTCCTTTCACTGCTAAAATCATTGCTGAGGTACATTCACAAAATTTTATTTGCATGGCATGTAACTGATATTGTTCAGTAACATTAGCATTATGTTTGGTGACTCTTCTTTGGAATGAGTACATAAATGAGTCTCTTTTAGTCGGTTGGTCAGGTAGCTGTCTTTCAAATTTCTTGATAGAGACAATGAGTGGGTCCAGTGCTTCATCAGCTTGTTGATACTTTCCAAGTGATATTCCTTCAATTTCCGGCACCTTGTTTGTCTCTAATGCTTTTAATATGGCTTGAAATTCTTCCTTCAGCACTATGAATTCTTTCGGTATAGTGACTCTGTATTCCTTCCATTATTTTGCAGTTGTTGTATCATTAAATTCTTTATCCATAAAACTTTTTAATATTATTGAGGCTTACCCTTTTTCTTCACGTCTTTCAGCCATGTATATGCTGAGTGTGTTCCTTCTTTCCAGTTGTCTAACGACAGATGGTTGCACATTTCACTATAATATGTTGTCTTCTCAAACTTCCCTTTAAGGTCTCTGTTCAGTTCTCTTTTTTGCATCTTCATTGCTGCCATGTGCCTCAGCTACTCTACTTTCAAAAACAAGTTTCAGAGTCTCTCCTGAGATCCACTTTGATCTTTGCTCTCTTTCTTGTCTTTCTAGTCACATTTTCCTTTATCTATTATGTTCTTGGTGTCATCCCTCAACTCCTCATGTGAAATATACCTAATGTGGTATGTTTGCTCTCATAGACTTATTTTTATCTTTTTCAGCTTAAACTGAATTTACATATGAGTAATTCATGTTCTGTTTCACAATCAGTTCTGGCTTTGTTTATGTAGGTAAATTGATTCTTGTGTATTTCATCTGGAAAGTCCTGTTTATAATTATGGTCTATAAAGTTGTTTATCAACTGCTCTTGACAGGACATTTTCAGTGAAGAGATTGGTATTGAAACCCTGTATACAGCCTCATTTTTCTTCAGTGAAGCTGCTAGAGGGTTTGAGCTGCTGCCCTAACCATTAGGATATGCACACACATCAGGATATCTCTATACACACACACACACACACACTGCATGTCTATATATACACTGCTTACATGTATACATATATATGTAAATACACATATACATATTCTGGAGATCTGCTGGTATAACAAGTGCCATTTGGGCTACTAAGTGCAAATCAAATGTTTAAAAACACCAGCTGCTCCATGAGAGAAAGATGAGACTTTCTAATCCAATACAGAATTACAGTTCTAAAAACTCATGAGGGAAATTCAACTCTGTCCTATAGAGTCCTATGAGCTGGAATCAATTTAATAGCAGTGAATGTGGTTTTTATATCTACATCTACAGACAGGTGCTCCAAAGGAGATTTCAGTGGTTGGCTTTTCAGAAGTAGTTCACCAGGCCTTTCAACTGAGATTCTGATAGGTGGACTCAAACCTTCAATCTTTCTGTTAGGAGATGGGCACATCAACAATTTGCCCCTGTGTTAGTCTGGGTAGACTAAAGAAACAAATCCATAGACAATCATATGCTTATAAGACAAAAATATTTATATAAAAGAGCAATTGAATATTGAGAAAACATCCCAACACCAGTCAGACTAAGTCCATAAATCCAATACTAGCCCATATATACAATATCAATCTATGAAATCCTCTTCAGACTCACAAAACAAATGCAATGACACCAATTTCTGGAAGATCACAGGCTAGTGCATGCTAAGTCTTTTGGATCCAATGGTGGTAGAAGCATCTCAGCACTGACAGGGGTTTCCGTGTGGCTTTTCTAGTACCCAGGGGACAGGATCTTTTAGCAAAGTGCCATGTGTCTTGTCAGTGGAGTGTCTCTCAGGGAATGGATCTTATCAGTAGAGAGTCACCAAGGGAGTGAGCAGAGAGAGAGAAGAGTCTCCCACTTCCAAGGAGTAAATACAGGAGCTCCCAGAATTCTAGCTTGAATGCCATGTTCACACAGAGGCCTCATAGGTTAGATCCTGATTAACAGATCCAACTCCGCCCCTTCACTCATAATCTTCTCATATTGACATCAGATTATGTAACCACCATAGCCCCATACCACCGATTGACTATATACTTATATATGTGCATATGTATCCATAGATATGTATACATTATTTTAAATATGAAATGTGCTATTGTGTGTCTATGCATGAGTAATTTAAAGGGTTTCAAAAATACAGCATATATTATGTTCACTCTAGCCATAGCCTACATATCTATGAATATTGGTTAAATGCATATTACATGCATTTGTCATATGCATGATTTTTCTTTTAGTACTTCCTAACCACTCTTATTGAAAGTTGTCTTTTCCCATATTTTTGTTTACTTCATGTTACACATCCATGAATTTTTCACAAGAACTTTCACAAGTAATGGTGATCAGTATGAGTCTGTAATTTCTTTGTCAGAGTTGATAATGAGTCTGTACTTTCATTCTTCAGAGTTGATTGCACATATCCTTCAAATATCTGATAAAAGTTTAATCTTCCTTTTCAAAATAAGTGAAATGTTTTCAGAAGTTGGAAACAAAGAAAAGTGTATATATTATATAGAAAACATAGCTTCGGCTGTTTTTGGAAGTGTTCCCCAAACTTTTCATTTTTTCTTTGCATCGAAGTGCCCAATTTTTCTACCTTAACAATACAGACCATGCTCAGTTTCCCTGATAATTGCACAATCCATTTTTCTGGATAGAGAGAAAACACTTTCTGTCTCATATTGAAGAGTTAGAATCCCCTATTTGCAATATCAAAGCAGAAAGAACACTTAGAGAGCCCTTTGGGTGAAATTCCTAACATGTATGATTGGAATTTATCAAGAAATGTCATTGTAATGGAGTTACCGAAGTGTTTTCATTTATTTCTTCTAACTATATGAACCATTGTTCTTATGACTGCAAATATATTATTAGGAGTGAAAATAAAACATCGCCTTGGGGAAAAAAGCATGCTGTCACAGTAGCATCTTAGAGACCATCTTTTTGAACTTGGGTGTTCTTCTTAGTATATTACAAGTAAACAGAATAAAAACAAACATACAAATAGATATATGTACCCTTCCATATTTATCTTGGCTTTTTCACTCCTAATTTATACACAACCAAACATGAGCTTTTCTATTGTGCTAAATATATTTAGAATGCTCACTTCATAGTTTCAAGTGTCTCAATGATATGCTCTGTTAAATTCCTGGTCTTTACACCTCAGTCATCTTCCTCTACTCTGCATTTCTGGCATGAGCAACAATTAAATTAATATTATTCTTCATTTATTTGATGACACCTACTCTTGTATCTCTCATTCCATAAAGTCCATTAAAGCTAAAAATCACACATTATTCCCCTTGTAAGAAAATCTGGTGTTTCTAGTGCCTTATATAGTCACAGTGTCCATGTATTTTAATTTTGTAAAAACAAGTAATGGGGGTTAAGGATACAAAATTAGTTCTTAAAAAGAAGTGTCAGAATGAATAAATAATATGAGGTGTGTTTGAAGGATATTATGTATCTGCCTCACCTACCTTCAAATTCAAGTCCATTACTTACTAATTGTGGAATATGGACAAACTGTTTAACCTGTATTTATTTTTACTATGGGAAAAATAAGCTTCATGTAAAGATTAAAATGTCTCAGATTTCATAGGAGGATTAAATTATTAAATGCATTAAAAATGGCTGAAATGCCTGATACATAGGATCATTAAATCAGATTAGATGTGAGTATCACCTTTGTTATTAATTTTTATTATTACTAGCTTGAATGGTTTGCATGCTAAGAATTTATGAAAATAAGCTGGAAATTGTCATCACAATGACCTGGGTTCAAGTTACAAAGACCTGGGTTCATGTTATAATTCTAATTAGCTTGGTGGTTCAGAGTTCATTTTTAATTTTGGGAGGTCTCATGTTTTTAAAAGAGAGTTCCATGAGCTTACTTTGCATTATATCCACCATTGCTTACTAGTCCCAAATCACCCTGGTCTTCTCTCCAAATATCATGTTGCTGCTGGCCATGGGTCCTTATCCATTCTCTTCCCTTGACCCGAAATACATCTGTGCCCCTTACTGACTGAAATGATTCTCTCTACCACCTGTGGCTCTGCAAACTTGACTTTCTCAGATTCCCTCACCAGTCGGCTGTCATCTTCTGTCCCTACTGTCATAGAGTTCACCGAAATTTGCAAAATATATTTTATAATATTTTAGATAAAGCCTTCTTGAGATCAGTGTTCAGGTCTTTGGATTTCTTTTACAGTTAAGGTTTGGGGGCCACAATGAAATGCAGGGCCCAGCATATGGTAGGTTTTCTCCAAAATCTTTAATATCAATTAATAAATGAATTATACAAGCATAAGCCACATGGGATTCTTTATATCAACTCTTTAGTGCAAATTCTCACATGCTGACAGAAAAATCTGTGCTCGGATCACTGTCTCCATGAATTCTCTCCAACTCCGCACTCCAGGCCACAGTTGTGCTAGACAATTCTCTAAGAAAAACTAATTATTTTCAGGTATTAAGCATCAAGGCAGGAGACGAAAGGCGTATCACCCATGTTATGTGAGATAAGAACACTAGCTGTAAATGTCCAACTCCCTCTCTCTAAGAAAGAAAAGAATGATTACTTTAGAAGTGAATCTTTGCTTTGGCACTAAATGCAGCTGTTACTTGTGGTGTCTTACTTGTAAGACTGATGTGCATAATATTTCTCCAGTCCTACTGTAAATTAAAATAATTCAGGAATATATTAACTAAAGATATTTACAAGAAGTGTATGATGGTTCTCATAAGAATGGGCACTTTTATAAAGATAAAGATATTTAATGGAAAAAAATTCTGAGCAAATCACCTCATCAGTCACCTGACAGTAAAGACAAACCAGTGGCCAACGCGTGTGCTATTAAACGTAAGGATGATTTTAAGTCATTTCATTTAGGTCATGTCATCTGTTTTTCTTGACATTTTGATGTTTTTACTTAATCAAAGCATAGATGGTTTTATATCAAATTTTTTAAAAAATTAATCATTTTATTGGGGGGGGCCTATAAATCTTATAACAATCCATCATTCAATAGTACTAAGCACACTTATACATATGGTGCCATCAACATTTCCAAAACAATTTCTTTCTACTTGAATCCTTGGAAAACAGCTCTTCTACGCCCTGACCACCCCCCCCCCAACCGTCCTCCCACACCTTTGTGATTTTTTTTATCCCCTGCCCTCCCACCCTTGTGAATTTTTGATCAATTATATATTGTTGTTGTCATTTCGTGTTTTACACTGTCATTTCCCTTCCTCCCCCTTTCTCATCCCAGCGGGGTTGGTATGAGTGGACTATATATCCAACCCTGTGATGGGTTCTCCCTTTACCCCTGGCTCATATCACCAGTAACATATAAATTAACTGGAAGTGGACCTGGAGTTAGCAAGCGCGGCCCAAACCCCAGACTCTTGTGTATTAGCCCTAAAAATTGGAACTTGTTTCTTAAAAAAAAAAAACAACGAAATAAGCCTCAAGTTCTTTATCTCTCCCATGATGAGAGTTCATGTTAAGACAGGGCCACCAGCCTAGAGCAGTTTTAGGAACTACATGAAGTACTTTATGTAACAAAGCTGTGACCGTATAGAAAAGACCTGAGAAAGGACGATGAGATGATACTATTGGGTTTAGGTGAAAGACGCAGGTAACTCTGTACAGACTTTCGAGAAGCCCCAGTGGTGCAATGGTTAAGCGCTCCCTGCTGATTGAAGACTGATACTTGGAACCTAATCAGCAGCTCGTCAAGACGAAGATGTGCTGCTCCAGTCCAGCACAAAACCCTGTGGAGCAGTTGTCCTCTCTTGCACGGGGTCACCACCTATCAAAATTTATCCGCTCTCACCTCACAACATTAAAGACTTCAGAGATAATTGTTGATGATGGCTTAATGAGAGTGGTTTAAATGCATTGACTTCTTATGTCGTATTAAGATGAGCGGGAGAAAATGACCTTGCTTGAAAGAGACACATCTGAGGGAAAACAGGTGCCATAGCAGTCAGAAGGGAAGTTGCAGGAAAGCAGGCTCCTTTCTCCTGGCCATGGATAAGCAATGTCGGGCAGGATTGTAGCTGACTTGCAGAAGTCACTGCTAGGTGCAAAAAGACGCACCTGTACTGGAAAGACCCTATGCTATGCATTCGATCTGCAGATAGACTGGAATTGTTGGCGATATCCCATTGTGTCAGATTTCATTATTAGTACCATTTCCTCCAGAGAAACCTGACACATACAGTGCTAGAGTAAACAGCAACCTACCCAAACACTCTGAGCATGGAACAGAATGAAATATAAAAGGCCTCCCTTCTTCTCTGATAGAACCAGCCAAGAACCTTGATTCCTCTTCTGATGAAAGGCGGTACTGTAGAAGCCTTTAAGTGAGCTTAGCGGTGTGTCCGCATGAAGCAAAGAGCCTCTAAGTGGAGGTGTCTTCTCCAGATGGGGACTCCATACTGTGGTGGTCTGAATGTTGTTTTGAACTGGAAACCACACCACTGGTTTCCAAATACCAGCAAAGCTACTCCTGGTGGACAGTTTTCAGAAGCGCTTCCAGGCTAAAGCCAACAAGGAATAAAGGCTCCAGGATCTACTTCATCAGGTTAGATGTTCAGGACCCCTGAAGCATGGCATACCATGCTCTGATAGAGTGCTGAAAGATGAGCCCTAGAACTGGAAGGCATTCAACGGCTACAACATTAGACTCAAGCATGCTCATGATCATGAAGATGGCACAGGACCATGTAACAATTTTTTCCTAATGTGCATGGGGTCAACTGCAGTTAGAGCCAACTCAATGGCAATTAATCACAACAGTATAAAGCAGACACCCCCAAATTATCCCAAAGAGGAAAGACAATTTTCTGTCTCTGTTCTGCCCATCTGGTGGGTGGCATTGGGTAGACTTCTTGTAACCAGCCAGAATCCAGACCAAAGTTTGTCTGTTCTCCCTCACTTACTGCCTCTTGCCTGCGACTTCTTGGGGAACTGCACTGGGTCTCATTTACTTCTAAAAGATCTCATCCTTGTGTATTTCTTGGAGCAAGGACTATAATAACAACAGTTTCTGCTACTGTCACAGCAGCCAAATATTACATAGTCATATGTCAGGTATTACACTAGATATTCTAGATACATTAACTCTTAAAATATCCCTAAAAGATATAAAAATTAGTTTGGACATTTCATAAAAACCAAGCATATTTTCCAGTGCCACAGCTATGAGAATGGAACCAGGGAGTGAACTTTGGCCTGGATGACTTCGGGTTTACGTTGATTCAAGTACACTGAAATACCAAACAGGTTTATAATCACCATCTTGTTTTCTGTCATCATTGTTCTTAAGATACTTACAAGCTAGTATAAGTTTCCATGGTCCACAGTTTAGTCTTCTGCCATAACAGCTAACAGCACATATGTTTATATCATACCTGTGCATTTTCTGTGCTCAGCTTCATTTATTCTCACACTGTTTGTGTGTTTCTCACATGCAGAATCACCAAGGTCTGTAAGGACAGAATCATTTAGATTTACTGAGCTATCGGGATCTGAAGATGGTCATGGTATCTGCCATATTTGTATACAAATAACCTGCATGTTCTGATTATTTGCTAACAGCACCACCCCCACCTGTATTTTCATAAGTAGGCTATGCAAATTTTAAATAGACACAAGTGAAAAAAAAGAGCACACTTAACAAAATCATCTGGGTGTTGTGGGCACGCTGGGCAAACAAATGCAAAGACACATGTCATTCATGTAGACTTTGTATTTTTTATTTTTCTCGAATAAGGTCATTGACAGGAACACTGTCTTATTAAATCTAAGTAGGCCAGAGATGATAAAGAAGAAAAGCAGATTATGTCTTGTTCCTTTACCCCCATTAAGTTATCATCCCCATAGCTAAATATCAATTAAAATTGTCTATTATAATTTAATTGAAACTTCTGAACTAGAATTGGAGCTTCCCTCACTCAAGGGATCTAAGTTCTATTTTTTTAAGTATAGGATTCCTTCACTTAAAAGATACCACATCATAATCTCTTCTGGTGGCCTCTGCTAGTACCCAAATCTCCTTATATCACACTGAGGTTAAAAAAAAACTGCCTCTTCCTGGAACTAGCAAAGGATAAAAACAGTTTTACATGTGATGGATAAAAGTTGTTGAGCAGATTTTAATTACATTCTGAAAGTTGAGTTATATCATGGGGGCTTTCATGAAATGGAAACAAGTTAACAGAAATATGACGAAGGAAAGTGCTAATAAATGACAACTTTGGGGTGCTAGGTGGGACTAGGTGGTCAATGACAGCACAGGGACTCGGAGGTCAAAGAGGTGCTCATTCAAATCACTTAGAGTCAAATACAATTTTAAAAGGAGCTATTTTAATGCCCATGGCTATAAGGTTTAAATCATCAAACTTTATATTTTGTGATTCCTAATTTTTGAATGATGAATAATGAGTTCTGGCCAACAGAGCACATTTATAGGCCCTTTCTTCCCATGGGCCTGTGATTATGCACGTAACCCACTAATGGAATGAGATATCTTGTTGATAATGCAAATGGACTCCACAGCACCCTTGTGAGAACAAAGCTTTGCAAATTATCTATTTGGAACCTTGAAGGGAATGGTCAGTTTTGTCATCCACTAGACTAAAAATGAGGCCTCCCAGAGGTAGGCAGTTCTCACTATCCACAAGAAAGACTAACAAGAAGTGGAGTGTGTCCATCAAACCTGGGATCCATCCACTGAAACCTTACTAGTCCACGGAGATATACACAGAGAGATCTATCACTCCAGATGAGATGAGAGATGGGAAGAAGCAATTGGAGAGAAGCAATGGCAACTGAGGCAGAAGACACAGGAGAGTGACAGCACATGATGTCGTTGGTCTGTCAGCAAGGAAGAGAGAAAAATGAATCCCTGTGGGTGGGAACTTTGCAAGCAGAGGGCTGTGCTGCACTTATCAGGAGAGCTAGGCTTGCCAACTCACAGATGGAGAAAGTTGATGGTCTTCAAGTCTAAGCTTACTGGCAGAATGGTGTCCCTCTATACCCATATTGGTGGCGCTAAAGAGCTTTGTAAAACCAGCCCAGATAGTACAGAAGCCAAGCCAGTCCAAGTAGCCTAATGGGTTTGAGGCACAGAGAGTTCAAAGGCCAGGGGGATATCTGCCCGTGGGCAAAGCCAATAAGCTGCCCTGACCAAAGACTTGTCATCCTGAATTGTGCCTGGCTCTAAACTGCAGACTCTCCCTTCTATAACTGACCCCACAGTCATAAGTATAGCCTGAGTTCTGTGTAGCCTTTACAACAATTCATTGAACTTAGCAGAGAAGTAGAGGTCTGACCATACCGATCCCCCTTACACTGCTGACAATGACTCTCATCCCCTCTTAGGAAGGTACAGGAGGCCCGGTACTGTCCCTGTGTCACTTTTACAACAGGAGGAATGGAATCATTTGGATTACTGGTAATAGTAATAAACCCAGTGCCCATTATTTAGATTCTTCAGTGGAATCAAGATGCTAATTAGCAGTCAATGTTCACAAAAGCTTCACCTCAGTATAATGAGAGATTAGTACACTAGATTGCATTACCCCCTTGAGACTGTGCATTTGAACCATTTCTCCCAACAATGCAGTTCTTTCCAAATGACACATTCTATAGCAGGCCAATAACTCATTTCTGCTTCCCTGAAGGTTTCTCTTCCCATCTCTCAACCCAAAAAGCATTGCTCATAAATATTAACATTTTGTTAGTGTGGGATCTTAGACCAATTTGAATTGCTGAGATTGGGATGTGATTTGACTTGAAAAGAGTGATAATGTTATTGTGATTCCAAGGAGAGAAATGACTTTTGCAGAAGAAGATGTCTGAAACCGTACACGTAGCGGCAACCTTCAGTTTCTTTAATTACAACTCAAATACAGAATATCACCCTGGATACATAATGCCCATTTCACAGTCCTCAGATTACTTGGTAACCCATTGAGCTCAAGTATTTCTTTCCTCCAAAACATCCACAGAACCCTTCTCTTAAACTAAAAGAAATAAAAGAATGCCTGGCATGCATGAACTATTATGTTATCTCAGCCTGTTTTATTTCATGTAATCTTCACAAAAACTTAATCAGCTGCTTCAGATGATCTCTGAGATTCCTCTGGCAATTTCACGACTCTACAAATTGCAGAGGTGAGATTTGAACCTAGAGCAGGTAAACTACAGAGGCGGGACTCTTAACCCTCAGTTTCACTGCACTCCGTAAAGATAACCTGGGGTGGGTGCAAACTGGATAGGAAAGAAATTGCTGTCCCTTGCTTCCAAAAGCTCTTCTTTGCTGTCTACAGAATCATTCTGCGTTCACATTTCTCCCAGCTTAATGATGGCACACATCATTAGGCTCAAATAGGTAGACTTAAACTATTTTTACATGCTTTTTGGCAAAATAAGTTGCTGTATTAGACACCTTCAAGGCGGTATTTGTGAGAAGCCCACATTTGATATCTCTAAACGTATCGGTATTGATGGGCTCTTTGACTACTTAATGTTTTAAGGTAATTAAACCACAAAAACCCATTGGAATAATGTTTAGGGCTGACTTAAACCCTTAAAAGCCATTAGCTGTTAACTGCCAAGTTGCTCTGAGTCTATCTGCCTGAAATTGAATCATATTTGAAAGGGATTTTTTAGGCTAGTGGCAAGATTCAAAAAACCCCTAAGCTTTACATCTTTCATCCCAAACAAGGAATCCGTAGTTGGTGGGGAGGGCGGTGACCAGGACGGGAAGAGGAAACAGCATTTGTTTTCTCATCCAGTTCCTCTGAAATACTTAGCTAATTAACCCCACTTTGCCTTCATATGCTAAAATTGAAATAGACATTTCCAATTTGTTTAATTCCATTGAAAGAACGGTGGGGCTACATGAATAGGGATTCGTGCACATGGCGCAGAGATATTGCTAAGATATGTATCTTGCCCTTGATCGCCTTTAGACACCAAAAAGAATGAATGGAGAGTATTCTATATAGACGGTATCGGGGGTGATGCATATGGTTAATTCACTTACTGGTTAACTAAAATGTTAGAGGTTCCATCCCCGGGATTTGCTTTGGAAGAAAGGTCTGGTGATAGATATGCTTTTGAAAAAATAGCCATTAAAACCCCACTGGAACATAACTTTATACAAACACATTTGGAGTAGTTTTGAATCGGGATAAGCCAAGGTCAACCACTGAATGTGATATGTTTCCCATTCAAGAGGTATACAAGAAAGAGTATACAAGAGTATACAAGAAAGGTATACAAGAAAGAGAGAAACAGATTATGAATTCAGACAAAGAAGGCTTCCTGGAAGAGATTTTGACTGTGCTGAATTTTGAAGGCTGGTAGGACTTTGCCAAACAGAAGCGACAAAACGTTTCAGACTATAGAAATCATCGATTCCATAGAAGCAAGAAGGAAATTTTCATTTTCATGCAACTTAAGACTTCAAAAAGGTCATCTCCTACACACACACATGCACACACACATCAGAATTCTGACTTTTAAACATCTAGCATTCTGATAAATGTGTATGGGTGCTCTTGTTGACTCTGCTCACAGATGAGCATCTATATGGTTCAAAATGCTGTCTCATGCAGCACTGTATGGAGATTTCACTGTGAAACAGATCTAACAAGGTGAGACAGGTCCAGTCACCCCCATAACTCTAGGGTGAAAATTCCTCCCTCAATAATGGTATGGAGAGCAGGTAAGAACATGGAGAGCACATTTTGCAGGTGCTTGGGACCAAATGGGATAGGAGCGGAACAGCTGTTGTTGCCCACTCTTTCCTCCTCCCCAAGGTCCTGACAGTGTGTTAATTAGACCATCATCCCTCTAGGCAAGATTTGTCTCCTATTTATTTCTGGAGAACCCATGGCCAACATGGTGATGCAGAGGAAACACCTTCTAGAGCAGAGAAGGAGGTAGAACTGGTATTTCTGCAGATGGAAATAAAAGGATTGCATGAACACAGAAGGTTTCCTCTAAATCTTTTCTTTGCTTTTACAGAAAATTAACTTGTTGCTAATCAAATGAGGACAGAAATTTACCTTTTTAAAAACTTTTTTTGGGCGGGGGTTAGGCATTGCATTAAGAAACGTGTGCTTATGGTAAACTTATCTTCAGTCATTTCAGTTAAGATGGTAACATGAAGTAGCTCGGTGATGTCAAGTAGTCTGGGATGGCGTGGAGCTCTGAAAGAGTTGAATGTACTCAATTTGAAGGTATAGAAAAATGCTTTGTGATTTGAAGAATGAATTATGAACCCTCAAAATTAAGCACTAGTTGGAGATGAAAAATGAGTCGACTCCTACATGTATCTGAAATGCATTTGTATCTGTTAAATCTTATGGACTTAAAATGTGAGTTGTGTGTTTGTGTGCTAAATGCATTGAAATTTAAACATGCCTTTAGTGAAGGACAGCCCTTTTATTATCTAAAGTGACTGCATACTTTGCTGTTAGATATACTGGAATTGGTGTAATGGGTATTAGACGGCCCTTCGAAAATATGGGGGCCTCTCAAAAATTAATTTCTTCAAACAAAAAAAAAGAAGAACATAGCGGAGAACCTGCATATCAGGATTTAAAACAAGATTTCACTAAAATGTTTCATATTTCTCTCAGAACTTAATGAATGCTTCTTCACCCATAGAGAGATTTATGTTTATTCCTCGTGGTTGTTACATGGACTAAGAAAGTTATATGTATAAATTGATAATGTGTATGAAGAGTGCAAGCTGTGCTTCAAAGAATAAATAATTAATACATATTTGAGTGATTTTACTGGATCGCATGTGATAACATACATTCATTTGTTTTAAGATTTTTTTTTTAATTCCAAAGTGCATGAAATATTAAATGCTTGGGGTGAGATCTCAGCTCTGCAGTGACGCTCCGTGTTGAATACAGTCACTACTCTGATCATACTGTTCTCCAGCTAACATTTCTTGAACACTTACTAAATTTTACTACTAAATAATACACACATCGCTCATAAAATATTCACAATGCAGTGCCATTATTTCATATGCACTTTTCATTTTACACCCTGAAAAGACAGACACAGGTAAAACCCGAAGGATTTTAAAGGAAAAAGTAATGTGAAATGAATCTAGAAAGGTAGAAAGGGATGATATCATAAAGGCAACATATGTCCCAACTCAAAACTCTGGGAGTATACACCAAACTGTTAACACCATTCATTCTGCAATGGAATTTAGCACTGTACGACGAGAGGGTGTTCTAGTTCAGGTTGAATAGAGAAACAAATTCATTGACACTCATACATGTGTATAGGAGAGAGTTTTATATCAAGATGCAATTGTGAGTCGTGAAACCATCCTGGTTCAGTCCAGAGCAAGTCCATGTGTCTGATACCAATCTATAAAGTCCTCATCAGACCCACAAAATGAGTCCAAATGCAGGAAGGTCACAGGCCAGTGGGCGGGAAGTCTTGTGGATCCAGTGACAGTGTAAGCAACTCAGCATTGGCAGGGGTCTCCACAGGGTTTCTCTAGCTCTAAAGGTCTTGCTTCTGCAGCCTCTCTCCATATGCCTTCTCAATCTTCTCATTGTCAGTCAAGCCCCTTCCCAACATGGTCATTCCAGAGGAAGCTTAGGTTCACACTTGATTTGTATAATCCAATGATTATCTTCCTCCACCTTCTTATTGAGGTCTATTTTGGTAGTTACATAATCTGGTGTCAATCTGAGGATTCAAGTGAAGGGGTAGAGTCTAGCCTGTCAGGCAGATCACAGTCAATGAGGTCTCTGTGTGGGGATGACCTTCTCCTGAGATTTCTGGAACTCCTGTATTCCTCCTTGGGTGCAGGAGACGCTCATATATTCTCTGTCTCTCTGCTAAGTCTCTGCAAGACATCCCCGTTGGTATCAGAGAGAAGCAATGTTTTGGAGCATGGATGAGAAGAAAGTATCTTGACCAACCAATTGGCTTGTGAGCATTTCTCCCCTGAATTATAATCTGTCAAGTTCCCCTATAAATACCATTACTGTGAATATCATCTGTGAGTTCTGTGTGGTTACAGAATTAAATGACCAAGTTCAGCCACAAAAGAAGCATGCCTTCAGAGGAACTGTTGGAAGGCTGACTTATATCTGATCTCAGTCCATAGAAATCAGCCTTGGATACCTGAATTTAAGGTTATTTTGATCCCCCCTTGTATATCTGTCTTCATTTTGACCAAGGGGGACAAAGGAGTTGAATCAGATTAATGACAGTTAAGGAAGAGAAAAAAGAGGGATATATGCAAAACTTAACAAAAGAAAACACGGTTCAAGTTGTGCTTTTTGAAGCCATTGTCTGTATTTGAGTTCAACTCCCCGAGAGGTATCTCAAGATTGCCAACCTTTGTGCAAGCAGATTCCTTTTGTCTCCTACTAAATAAGTCCTGAACTGCCAAACTCCCAGTTAGTTGCTGAGTATTGAAGCGCTATGTCATCAGGACACAGTTCTAGTTTAGAATGCTGTTGCTAATGTTGATTGGTATGCTGCATTGGTCTCAACTCAATTGGTCACAATGCAATGTTCCATAGACTGAAACGCTCCTTGGTCCCTTCCCATCCACCCAATCCTTGGTGTGCTTCAGCCCATTCTTGCAGCCACACTATCAGTTCATTTCCCTGAGGCTCTTCCTTGTTTTAGCTAACAGCGTACTTTCATAAGAAAGATGCCCTTCTCCAAGAACTGGTCGTTCTTCCTAATATGTCCAAAATGAATGAGATGAAGCCTCACCCCCCTTGCCCTTGGGAAGCATCCTGCTTATGCTTCTTCCACGACAATTGCGATCCTACTTCTGGAAATGCATATTATACTCAAGGTTCTTTGCTAACCCCCTCATTCAAATGCATCGATTCTTCTTTCGTTTTTATGAATTGTCCTCACTTCCTATACACATACCAGAGAAAAAAGCCCATGGCCATCGGGTCAGTGTCGACTCACAGCGAACCTCTGTGGGTTTCTGAGACTGCACCTGTTCAGGAGAGCAGAAAGCCCTCTCCTTCTCATCCTGCACTACCAGTGGTTTCAAGCTGCTGCCGTCCACACAGATCTCAGGCCCATGTGTGACCCCTGCATGACCAGAGCTCCTCATGCAGCCAGAAGGGGACTGAAAACACACTGGCTTGGTCCAGGTCCATCTTAGTCCACACAGTGACGCTTTTGCTTTTAAACTTTGAAAACCCTTTGTACGACAAATTTTCTCAGTGCAATGTAGCAACGTACCCTTCACCCACTTTTCCAGGTATGAAATTCCTCTTTATGTCAATTTGCAAGTGTTGGAATATGTGGTGGGGGAGTCTAACCTATGGATTATGTCATAGCCTGATGACCCCTCTTTGAGGATGTAGACAGTTTATGTGAGACAGTGACTACTGCTCTCTCATTGGCCCTTCACTGGCCAATGAGACCCTGGATCTGCCTACAGAGCTGGCCCTATGTTGGCTGCCTCACCCTGGAAGCTCTCATCCACTCATCGTCCCACACGCACTGGCCTGTCATCTCTCTGCATACTATTTCACCTTTCTGACCTCTGTCTTACACTGAAGCCAGAGACTTGAGATGGATTGATTTGGCATACCTTCTTGAAATAAAGTCACTTTTGATATGCATTTATTTGGGGGGGGGGGGCATCACTGCCTTCTGGTGAGAATGGGAGGCCCAGCCTTGCTCCTGGAGAGCTGCTGCTGGATTTAAATGGACAGGCCAGTGGACTGCAGTCCTGCACTCAACCACTATGCCACCAGGGCTCAGTCCCGATATACATTTATTTTTATACATAGATGAGTGTCACTGGTTTGGGGACTTTAGCCAACATAGCCTACTACCCATGTTTCTGAAAATACTTAAATTGTGTGCTTTTACATACTTTTGAGTAATGATAGGGTCCTTCACAGCATTGTTCCTCTAGATCACCCTCCTCCTCTTCCTCCACTGGGCTTAAGCCTGAAAACAGTTGAGGAAACAGCTGTGCCAAAGCCTATAGTCATTCACTGGCTAATGCTACCCAAACAGGATATCCTGAGTACTTCATACATGTACATATGGGGAAAATTCATATATGTTTAAGATTGAGTATTTATTTTCTAATGCTTCAGGCATCTACTGAAATTTCTGGAATGTTATCTCCCAGGGAGATATATTTTATCCCATGACTGTTTGAACAATGACTGTGGATTCAGGTGAATGGAAATCTCTGATAATTTAAGCCCTTTCTCAACTTATCATGATGTAGTTTATTGGTCCATTTGTAAAGATATTTCTTGGCTTTATGTTGAGGTGTTATCCATGCTAAAGGGCAGAACTTTTGCTCTTCCTCAGTAAGTGCTTCCAGTTCTCGAGGCCAGTGATTCTCAACCTTCCTAATGCCCAGTTCCTCTCATTGAGGTGACCCACATCCATAAAATTACTTTTGTGGCTACTTCATTTTGCTACTGCTATGAAATCTAATGTAAAGATCTGATATGTAGGATCTATTTTCTTGTAACAAACTGAATATAATGAAAGCATAGTGATTCAGCACAAAACCAATATGTAATTATATATTGTGAAATTTTTATTTCTAATGAAAAATCAATGAAATTTTGTCATGAACCATGGTTTTGCATGGGTAACTATCTTCACACAGGGTATTTGTATGTGGGTGTGTCAGCATGTGGTTGGCCTGACCTGGATATGGATAGAGGAGTAGTTTCTTGGTTACTAAGACCAGAAAATATATATGTCTTTTCCGATGCTCTTGGGTGATCCCCATGAAAGGGTCGTTTGACCTCCCAAAAGAGGTTGCAACCCAGACGATGAGAACTCCTGCTCTAAGATTTCAGAAAGCTAAGTGGTGTCAGACCCAGCTACAGGTTGTTATTAATCTTTGTCTCATTCTTATGATCTTCTTCAGATTGTCCAACTGCTCAGATTACTTGCTCATCCAACATGCAGATTCAATAGCCATGATGAAAAGTTACAACCCTAATATAAGCCTTTCCTTATTTTAAATCATGGATTACCCTCTTGTTCTGTCTCAAAGGCTGACATCCTCAGGAGAACAATTATATGGTGTGGAATCATCACTCTTATCCATGTTTTCTGTGTCAGACCAAGACACTAGTAATTCTTTTTTATATATTTATATAGATAGAAGGATATATAAGATAAGAAATAGGACTGAGCCCGGCGGCGTAGTGGTTGAGTGAGGGACTGCGGCCCATTGGCTTGGCAGTTCATATCCAGCAGCAGCTCTCCAGGAGCAAGGCTGGGTGGCTCCCACAACCACCAGAGGGCAGTGATGCCCCCCCACCAAAAAAAAGATAAGAAATAAACCGTTAACTAATCTATAAAGCAGTACAAATGACTCGGTGCAACTCACTTGTGTGAGACAGCTAGTAGACTGGCAGTCCTTGGAGTCTTGAGGGCCGCTGAGTCATCCTCTGTAGAGCAATTCACATTATCCGACCACAAGCAGCAAACAGCAAAGCAGGTCACCAACAGTCAGCCAGATGACAGAGTCCAACAGTCTCCAGCCCAAGCGATGTATATTTCAGGAGCATGGTGAAGCAGGATTTCAAGGAACCTCAACTCACATTTACACAGTCTGTGATTAGGTGTTCCATGGGTAGTGTTGCTTGGAGGTCAAGGCACAGGAGGAATGAGGCAGCCTGATGGTCTGAAAATCCAAAAGCAAGAAAGCCAGGGTGGAGTTTGCCAAGGCTTTCTCTCTCCTCCCTTCTACTGATCGCGTGTGTTCATTGGCCATGTCCTCACAACAGACCTACCTATCGCCTTTGGCCATGCTGGCACCACAAGCTTATCTATCACAATCCACCCCTTGCCAGCATGGTATCTGTACACAATTATTTAGCCATAGAAAATTTCCAGATGTCAATGAAATCAAACTTATACTTAACATCAAACATCTATCACATATATAAATGAGAACAAAGAGACCCCAGTTGTAGCTGATATACCATACATGAACAAAGAAAAGATATTCAATAAGCTCATATTCAGAAAATACATGAACAATCACAAACCTCGCTTTTGCAATTTATCACGTGGTCATAACTAGTAGGTAGAACTACCTTCTTCTACTATCTATTCTGTATTACCTTTGCCCTCAGCAATCTCCTCCTGAGCTGGTTGTGGTTTTTTGCTTGGTGGGGTGACCCAGACCTTCATTCCTGAGAGCTCTAGGTCTTTAGATGTCCTGTCATGATGGAATTGCTGTAATTTACCATTTAGTTTTATCACAGGGCATGGCAGCACTAAGATTCGGTCTCTGGGATCTCCTGGATTCCAGACATATTCTTCTTTACCCCCATTATATAACACCAGTCCAATTTCTTCTTGGTAATCTGGGTCAATCACACCACTCAGTACAATGACACCCTTCCTGATCTGTTGATCCAAAGGCATGAGAAGCCCAAAGTGGCCAGGGGGCATTCTCAGCTGGCAGTTCAGTAAAATCTGTGCTGTGTTTCCAGGTGGGAGAGTTCCTTCCATCGGGACCAGGACCTCCAGGAATGCGGTATTGCTCTTGGTTTACTATTTTCCTAGGCAATGGCAATTCTAATGGATTCCATTTGGCCTTTCCCACTGCGATATCCCTTATTCCACATTTCAATGATCCAATATGGGGGTTCTGCCAATTACTAAATATGTCTATTCCAATGATGCATTCTGGAACTGGGGAAATAACCAGAGGATGGGTTCAGGGACCCACCACGCCCACAGTGAGGAATACCTGAGCTAAAATTCTATTAATAACTTGACCTCCATAAGCTCCCACTCTGACTGGCAGACCTTCAAAACAGTTTGGGTCCTTTGGAATTAGTGTCAGTTCAGAACCAGTATGCAGTAATCCCCCAAAAGTTTGATTATTTCCTTTCCCCCAATGAGTAGTCACTCTTGTAAAAGGCTGCAGGTCTCTTTGGGGAAGGCCAGAAGAAAGACCAACAGCATAAAATTCAGTGATGTAGCAAGGTCCTCCTTTCAAGGGTCCCCGGTCTTCCCCTCATTCAAGGGGTTGTGGGTCTGTAAACTAGCTCAGGTCTGGGAATTGGTTGAGTGATCATCACTGCCTATCCTGCTGTTCACCTGATCCAGCATTCTACCTGTATAGGTCACGGAAATATTTAGTAGCTTTCCCATGTAGTTCACTCCTAGGGACACCATAACTATGTAGTCAATGCCATAATTCCACACGAGACAGGCTGCTTTGATTACTACGGCAGCCTTGTTGTCTATTATAACCACATCTACCCTGTCTCTGTTGATTCAGTGCTGACACTTGCCCTCTGTCACCACAGAGTCCAATCAACCCCAGCATGGGCAAATGTTGGAGTTCACTTAAGGCAGTTCCCATAGTTAATCCTGGTGCACACAAAAGAGCAATTATAGGAGTTTTCAGAGATGCAAAGGCCCACCTCACAAACTTGTTCCTTATAGTTGTGGTGAAGAGTATGTCCTCAGGACACACCTTTTGGAGTCTGTAGGAGTATCCTGATAGATGCATTTCACCATACCAATTTCCCTCAGTTTTGGACCAAGAAAGGTCAGGCACCTCAAGTTGGTCTCATCTAGGCCAGCTGGTAGCCCATGCTTCAGTGAACAAACCAAATAAGGAGTTGGACCCTCTCTTAGCCTTTCTCACTGAAATATTGGAAGAGTCTGTGCTTAGCGGTCCTATATCCAGAAACTCAGACTGATCTAATATTACATTTCTTGCAACAGTATGCCACACCCTCAGTAACCATTCCCAGGGACATTCCTCAGGCTTCTGCTTGTATATATTTGAAAGCTCAAGCAGTTCTTTGTCTGTATAATGTATTTTGTCTTGAGTAATCACCTCAACCTCACCCTTAGGAACTTTCCTTGCCCTAATTTTAGTTGCAGGTCTAGCAGAAATTATCAATGGTGAGGATGTTTCCTAGGTGTTCTCAGCACTATCTTGTAAGGCATCTCCATCAGGCCATGGTAGCGATGCAGCCCCACCTGGCATTTTACCTTGGGTAGTTTGGTTAATCTGCTCAGGTGGGGGTTGTTTTGTTGAGAGTGGATTACTATCTTCAGCTGGGAGGGGTGGATCTATGACTGCACTGGTTCAATTGTTTCTAGAGGGGGCACAATAGCCTCTTCTTCTGGATCATCAGCCCATATATTCCCATCCCATGTTTCAGGGTCCCAATTTTTTCCTATCAGTGCCCTCACTTTGGATTCAGACACTGCTCTAGATCTGCCATTCAGCTGACATTGTAATTCAGCCACTCGCATAATGAGACTTTGGATCCTGTTCTCAGCAATGTTGACTCTTTTACTAGAAATAAGAAAGCACTCCTTTGTAGCTCAAGCAGAAACCTTCAATTCTGTGATTTGGCACTTGAGGCACGCTTCTGAGACCCTGAGGCAATCTCCTTAATCACATAGTCCATCGTAAGGAGGACCAGCCAACCAGCTTCACTATACTTGACATCTTGACAAAACTGCTGGAAAATATCA